>JAENPR010000629.1:0-215000 GCA_018135685.1 Themeda triandra
AAGTCATTGCGAATTAACCAAAGACTCCAGCAAATGCAAGCTAAAAGGTAGATCATCATAGGCCTAGGAACCCCCCCTTTCCCACGGCTGAATGCAAGGAAATGAAAAATACTCCCAGGTGTCTCTGCCCATCCTAATGCATCTCTTACTGTCCACCACCCAAACTGAGCAATGGAACACTCAAAAAATATGTGCTGTGCTGTCTCTATTTGCTCACACATCTTGCAAAACTCTTCCCCTGGCCAATTCCTTCTTACTAGTTGCTCTGATGATGGAGCACAGTCAGAGTATATGGACCACAAGAAGTACCTGATTTTCATTGGGACTCTAGCTCTCCAAACACTCATTATCTCCCTGTTTTCCATCCCTGGACATTTCAGTTCTCTATATAGTGAAGCTGTGGTAAAATCCCCTTTCTTATCCAGTGCCCAAATCACAGAGTCCTCTCCTTCTGTTAACTGTACATCTCCAATTAATTCAAATAGACTTTGCCATTCCTGAATCTCTATCTCACTGAAACACCTCCTGAAAGAAATATCTATCTCATTATCATGGAGCACCTCAAACACTGTGCTCTCCCTGTCTGTTACAAATAGCAAACAACCTGCCTATCTCAGTTTCAATGGCATGTATCTATCCACACATCCAACCAAAACCTAGTTTTCCTTCCATTTTTCACCTTAGTATATCAGACCTCTTTCACAACAATCTTTACTTCATGTAACCCAGTCCAAAACTGGGAAACATTCCTCTGTTTAGAGCTGTAAAACCCTTCTCCCCAATGTATTTTGTTCTAAGCAGATCACAGCAGGGATTTCTATCCCCTCTTTCTAATTTATGTTTGTCTCAATTTCTATCCATCCTATTTATATTTGGACTCTATCTATTTTATTTGTATTTGGATTTGTAGATAATGTTTGGCAAGCAGAAGTCCTTTACGGACTATGTCATGGACAGAAAAGGAGCGAAAGAAAAGGATAGAAAGAAATTTTCACAATTAAGGATTTAGGTAGAGAATTGGTGCACTACCGATTTGGATTTGGATGTTTGGCTAATTTCTTCTTTCCTTCTCTTTAACGCTGCTATTATCAAGTGCCGTGTCCGTATTGAAGTCTGTGTGCCATTCCTGTAGGGGTCTTCATGGCTTATATCGATTCCAGGGTTACCACTGTTGGAGGTGAAAAAAAAAGTGGGATGGAAGAGAGGCAGAAACCCAAAAAAATCCAAAAAATTTTGCTAATTTATTAATAGGTAATTATTAGGTAATAGATATATATAGGTAACATAAAGACTAGACCCCCAAACATGAGGACTAAAATGGGACTAAAATTCATTAATCCCGTTAGTCACCTAAGATGGACTAAAGTGGACTAAAATGCATATTTGACTAGTCCTACCCCTCAGACTCGCACGCCCTGCCCTGATTCACTTGCCCCGCGGGGCCGTCGCAGCTTCCATCGCCACCGTAGCTGCTTTGCTTCACGGCTTGTCCCCACGCCAGATCTACCACCGCGCGCCCCTCGCGCTTGCGTCGGCCACCGGGTGCCGCGATGCCTCGCGGGCGCAGCGGGTTCCTCGCCTGACATATGGCCAGGTTTCGGGCTTCAGATTCGCACACTGGGCGGTGGCTCGCTGGCACTCGCCAGATTGGCTATGGGAGGCCAAGGGGACAGCCCACGGCGCTGTGGGCTCCTGCATGGCCAGCGCCACGCACATCTGCAGACGGCATGCATACCGCCGGCAATTTCCCCACGGTCGGCACCTCATGCACGATGCGTACATTGAAGCGGGAAGGTGCCCCTGCGCTGGGCGCGGGACTGCGCAGCATGGCCTTTCCCGCCCGCCCCCGGGAACCATGCACCAGCGGAATCTTGCGGCTATAAGTGTGGAAGACGCTGATCAGGTCGACCGAGCTCGCCGCGTGGGATGTATCGCCGCCGAGATTGCCGCCGTGTGCGAAGGAGCGGTCGCGTGACCCACGGAACAGGAGGAACATTTGTAATAAAAGTAGGACTCGTCTTTGTCCAACAACTTAGTCACTACAACCAAACGAAATAATTAAAGCTTACGTCTTAGTATTATAGTATTAGTCAATAAACTTTAGTAAGAAGAAACCAAACAGGCCTTTAGTTTAATCTATAAAGTTATAACTGCAATCTTAACCCACAAGTTTTGTTATACCAGCTGCCTTTACAACACTAATTAGCTGAACAACCCATGAGCCTGAAATGCTATAGAGGCCATGCGATTGGGAAGCTAATCCTAGAACGGACGTGGATCGCTCCCAACCTGTAAGTCACCCTTATCCCTTCTTTCCCACCCGGCCTCTCTCCCACCTGGCTCCTCCTCTCCCTGTGACCGACCTAGGATTTTAGCACAGAATATGCGCTTTAAAAAATCTTATGAAATTCGATAAAACCATTTATAATTGGGATTTTAGTGTTCTACCCCTATTCCAAAGTCTAATGGTGATTTTGCCCTCTTTTTAACTTTGTGATTTTACCCTCGCTTTTTTTCTAAACGAAGCTCCAATTTACCCCTAATATGTAACATTGTCCGAGACAGATTGATTAAATAGCCAAAAAAGAAAAATAAATGAAAAAACACCCGCAAAAAAACAAGCATACTCTTATGTCCCTCTCCTACCGCTAGAGGCTTATAGTTCACACATCTCGGCGATATTAAATTGCGCTTTATGTGGATTGTTAATTAAACTATTGCAGGAATTTTTTTTAAAAAAATCTGTCCAATAAAAATAAGAGCTTGATATCTAAAAAATAGGGGTAAAACATAACAAAACAAAATAGGGGTAAAAACTCATGGGCAAAGTCATTATTTTGTCCAAAAGTTAACACCGTTAGAAGGACTAAACAAACTAGGGGTAAAGTCTTACTGCTTAAAAATTATAGGGGTAAAATCACAAAGTTCAAAAAATGAGGGTAAAATCGCAAACACACTTCAAAAGAGGGGTAGAAATGCTCAAGCCCCTTTATAATTTGGTAAAACCGTATTCTAATTCAGTAAAACCTGATATATTAAATAACATGATAAGCCTTAAATTCAAATATTAAATTAGAAATGACGGCTATAAATTGTTTAAATAGTTCAAAATATAGTCACTAGAAGAGCCTTACAATATTACTTATTTATTGGTCGCTCTGAATGACATGGATTGATGCTAATTAATCTGTTGTTGTCTGTTGAACGAACCCATGAACCTAACACATCCAAATCCAGAATTGGTTCGGCCCGCATAGGGCCTAAATCTACTCGTGACAAGGAAATCCATACAAAATAATATGTAGTCGAAATTCCTTCGGGGCAACCCCAAACCACACGTATTGGTGATCAGGTTACAGAATCTAGAGCAAAGCAGCAGAATCAACGGCAGATAAATGCAGACTAAACTAAACTAAGCAGGACGAAAGACAAGAACAGCTTCATTGAATCAATAACAACTAAACCTAAACATAATATTCCGTCCAACGGGGAGACAACAAGGGACTAAGATGGCCCACGTCTTCGCAGCCCATCAGGGAGGTGCTGCTCTGTCCTCGCTTCGCTAGTCGTGCTTTCCTGAAAAACAGAGAAGCTCATGCTTGCTACTCCGTTTCGCTGCAGCAGATCAAACAGTGGATGGCTCTTGCTCCAACCGGCAGGCCAGTTCAGGTAGACGTACAACTGTTGAAAAAACAAATAAATCAGCTAATAATACCGAATAGCATATATGTAGAACATCAACACTCTTGTGACACTGTATGAAGTGCTCCATTTTCAAAAAATTGATCCACAACAACAAATATGCTATCCCTCAGCCTCTTTATTCGAGGTAGTCCCAAAACAAAATTCGGTGAAATATCATCCCAAGAAACACTAGAAATAGAAAGAGGCGCAAAAAGATCTTATGTCGATTCAAGCGAGACTCAGTTTTGTTGCAAGTGAAGCAACGAGACACGTAGCACGCAACATCACGCCACAGCTTGGGCTAAAAGAAATGGATGTCCAGCACATCCACCGATTTCTTCACTCTAAAATGTTCCATCATATCTCCTCTATGCCCCTCCGGCAAAAAATAACAGACATATGTTAGTTGATCTCCTCCCGACGGGCTTTGATCGCCCCCGATCGGGGGAGCCCAGCCAAAAGACTTGGCAGTGGGCCCTCGGCGCACAAGGCCTATAAGAGGAGGTGGGGGCCACCGGCTCTAGTCACGAGGCTCACCTCAGCCGCCACTCCCCACCGTCCTAACCCTAGTCCGATCGTGAGGGTGCACCGCGCCGACGGAAGCTCCATCAAGATCCTCACCGTCGCCCCCGCAAGACTCGACGGCCGCGCCGCCGCCGGACGCCACTCGGCTCCACCTCCGCCTCCGACCGTCACGCCCGTGCGCAGCCTCTTCATCAACGAACGTGATGGCGGACTCCCGATCCCGCTCGGTATGTGCCCTATGCTATCTCCCCTCTCCCTCGATCTCTTCGATTCGTGCACCACTCGGTGGTGCACCACTCACTTATACCAAATTAGAGAGTTCCACCCATCTTGATCTACCCTAGATGATCTAAAGATCTAACAATGGTATCAAAGCCCGGCTAGGCGTTGATCTAGATCGGGCAGAGACAAAGAAATGAAATCGAATCGATTGATTCGAAAAAGTTCAAAACCCTAACTCTAAGTGGCTCAAAGAAAGGATCCGGTGCCGGGGGAGGGACCGATCTTCCTCAACGGATCCGGGGAAGAGAAAAGGCGGGCACAAAGAAAGGGACCCTACCTCGCCCTCACCATCGCCGGCGCAGGGTCGGCGCGGCGCACCGGTCGCGTGACCTCAAGGGTTGCCCGGCCGAAACCGTTCGGACGGCGCGCGCCACCCGCAGGGAGCGCGTGCTCCGGCGAAAGGCCCCGCACCGACACCGCACAGATCGCGTCGATGGCGAGCGAACGACGGCCGCATGGCCTCTCCCTACCGTCGTCGCTGGATGTAAAGGATGGCCGGGGTCGTCACTCTTGACGGCGGCGCTCGAGAAGGAAGAAGAAGGGGGCCAGACTTGCTCCGGCTAGCCGGAGCTACTAGCGGCGCCGACGGCGACCATGGCAGTCGCGGCTGCCCCTCACACTCTCGGCTGCGGCTGAGAAGGGAAGAGGAAGAAATGAATTAGGGTTAGGGGAGAAACCAACCGCTGCCGGTTTTTGTTCCTCCGAAAGTTAAGGGCCACCGTCCGATTGATCCGACGGCCGAAACGATTGGGCTAACTTTTGGCCCAGGGCGGGTGAAGGAATTCTGCCCAGCCCAGTTACTACTCGGGACACGGGAGTGCACTGAGCGAGTGGGCCGCGGGGCAGGCTCGCAGATGGGCTGGCTAACGCAAGAAATAAAAAAAAGATGAGCGGTGCCCTCGCTGGGCCGAGCTCGTTTTGCCGGGCCTGCCATCGAATCGGCGCCGCGGGCCGGTGCACAAAGCCGAGTGGGCCGGGCCCTTTCTTGCCGGCCTCGGCCGGGCGACCAGAAATAATAAAAAACGGCGATGATGGGCCGCTGGTCGAGCGGGAGCGTGCGCCTGTGGGCCGTGAGATGGGCTTTCGGGCCAGATTGTTTAATCAAGTGAACAGAATTCATTTTCCTTTTCCAGCAACATTTTTGATTCTTTTGTGATCATTTTGAATTGGACTTTGATGCAAACTCGTACAAAATTTTGTCCAACGACGTTTTTGTATAGAGAACAAGTAAAGTATAGAAAAGTTTCGGGAAAATGATTATGTGAATAAAGTTTCCACGCGTATTTAAAGTTATTATCATTTTCATTATTAAATTCGAACCAAGGGAGAGTTTAATGTTTGAAAATGGATAATTTTACTGTTATTATTTTGACCAATGTTGATTAATAGCAATATTATGATGTTAAGGATAAGTTTTATTGATGTTCTCCCGCCGCTAAAGTGCTCGCGCGCGCGGGCAAGGCGGGGGATGGGTCGCTTGCCACGCAACAAAATGGCTTGCCGACAAAAATCGGCCTTCGGGCCAAATTCTAAAGAAGAACAATTGAGAAATTGTCACGTTTTCCGCCGCAAAGTTAAAGTTTATTGTCTTCTTATTAAATTCAACCAACGGAGAATTTAATTTGAAGAGTGTTATAAGATTATTGAGTTTTTCACATGTTAATTCCATTTCTGCCCAACGGTGATGTGGAATTAATATAGAAGGATGATGTTTTATTCTATTTCTACCCGTCGGTGATTTAGAATACAAAAGAAAGATTAAAAGTTTAATGAGTATGTTTTAACCAGACCAACGTAGGGTTATTTTCATACTCATTATTGATTATTATTATTCAATAATTTCGCATTAAAGGTTCTTCGTGTTTTCATTCTTGAAGGCGTAAAGAAATAAGTTGTGTACTTGTGACTCGATGATGAAAGGCCTAAGGGCAAGTTTTGTAAGTAAGAATGTCAATTGCTTAAGAGATAATGTTCTCTTGAAAGAATAGCTTGAAAGGAAAAGTTTTCGGGATATTGATATAAGAAAAGAAGAGTTTAGTTTAAGAGGTGTTTTTTATATATTTATTTTAACAATTGTCTTTTGTGTACTCCTTTTATAAAGAATAAATTAATCTTCAGTTCTTTGATAAGAGTTGTAATAAGTCATATACATGTTTAATTTGACCAACGTCGGATTAACCATGTGTGTGATATGTGGTACAAAGTATTCGGAATATTTTTTTGATTTCGATGATTGAATATGCCCCGAGAGCCATTATGGCACTTATATCCCTTAATGGAATTATCGCATAGCGAGAAAAGGTTGACAAAGCAACCCCATGGCATGGTAAAGTTAACATAGTGCAAATGTTGATCAAATCCCGATAGTATGTGAAGTTTGGCATAGTACTCATCCTCGCACTCGGGCAGGAGAAAGTTACGATGACTCGTGTGCTTTAGTGTTGACCGTGCACTTCCATTGTGTCATAGTCATTAAGCACTCAATGAGTTTAAGGAGAACAAAGTTACAGATGAACCTAAAGAAAAGAATGACACGCAAGTGTAACTTGCAAAAGTATTAAAGGAATCGTTGAGTTCATGAAGTGGAATGAGAAAATGTACTCCCAAAACATTTTTAGAAATAACTTTGTTTTGCATGACTCGATCATGTGAATGAAGTAAAGTGATAAATGTTTCCTCATTTCTAAAAGTTATGAATGTTTTCGAAAGTATGGCAACAAAGTTTATGCCATATTTCGAGGGGGAGAAATCTGATATAAATCAGAAAGGTAATTGATAAAGACGATTGAAAGATATTCCCCATTGTATAGTTTGAATTTAGAGCAAATGTGATCTATAAAGTATGAATATGATCGTTGAGGAGTACAACGGTCATAATAATGATACCCCAAAAGTAGAGGAATAGCTAAATTGCTGGAATTTTTATAGTTCCGATGAGATTAAGAAATACTAAGATATAGTGCTTTAAGCGCCATATGAGGTATACGACTAAACCCAAATAAGAAAGTTTGAAGATACACTATCCTCATAGAGGGTGGAGTAACTGGGAGCATGATATGAAGATACCTATCGTTAGCTCTTCAGAAAATGAATAAGTAAACAAGTATCCTATGATACAGAGACTATAGAATCAATTGCCTCTTGGCACAACCAAATGAGAGACATAGTGAAATTCAAATGGAGGG
The DNA here is from genome assembly GCA_018135685.1 of Themeda triandra. Classification (NCBI taxonomy): domain Eukaryota; kingdom Viridiplantae; phylum Streptophyta; class Magnoliopsida; order Poales; family Poaceae; genus Themeda; species Themeda triandra. The sequence goes on from JAENPR010000629.1 coordinate 7,677, forward strand.
TAATCCCACCTCATTTGAAGAAGTCATGAAAGCACTCGCTTGTCTAAATGGCAATGAGCTAAGCATGCTAAAATAAAATCAAAGATTACCAACGACGTTTGGGATTCCTAAGTAATTCCTAATGGAGCCAAAACAAGAGGGGTCGTAATGGGTTTACAAGATGAAATATGTGACTCCAAAGGGAATATGTGAAGATATATAGCATGACTTGAATTGAAAGTTTTACGCACAGCAAAAGAATGCATTACAATATGTGTTAGCGATACGTTATGATGAAAGTAATGACGGCATTTCCCAATGGGGATTTGTAAGGAATTGATTACAGGCACAACCTTAGAGTTTGTCGAAAGCAAAAGAGCATAAGGGATGCCGCCTAAAGAAGTCAACTTCATAGTTGATTTGAAGTAGGAAGTTTGGGTTTAAAGAGAATGAGAGGACAATTGCTTTTGTGCAAAGTTATAGAATGGGAAATTAATTTCCCAATTCTATTTATGAGGATGACATCTTACTTGCTAGTAATGATGTCAATCTACTATAGGAGAAGTTCTTGTCCTCAAGGTTCAATAGGAGTGTTCTCGGTGAAATGAATATGGTTATACGATTTGAAATTCACCGTGATAAAAGAAAAGGGGTATTTAGGACTATCGCATCGGCATACTTAGAAAAGATTTTAAAGAAATAAAGTATGCAAGTGTGAAAACCTACGCCTGCTCCTATAGTTAAGGGTAATGGATTTGAGAACTATAATGTTCCAAGAATCGATATGAAATAGCTCAAATGATTATGGTACCATATGCTTCACCGTTGGAAGCTTAATGAATGCAAGTATGACATTACCCTAACACAGTTCACATATCCGGTTATTTTGGCGAAAACCCGGTCCAAATATAGATCACTGGAATGGAGTAAAGAATGTTGGCCTTATGCTAAGTAAGAAAGAGTATGTACTCTTGTTATGGGTACAAATGTTTGTTTATGACGAGATGTGTATAGAAATCCACATTCTAAAACACTTGAGCTTGGAGTTTTATTGTGGAAAAGCTCCAACAAAGAACTATTTTGTATCATCAAAGTGATGCAAAGTTAAGGTATAGCATGTAACAAGGCTACGGACAGCAAAAATGATTAAGATAACTTATACCCGGAGTTGATGATGGTGCACAACAAACAATAACCATTTAAGTTGTTCACTCCTAAGACAACGAGTCAAGTGTGATGCCAAACACATTGACATAAAGGTATACATTGTAGAGGAGAAAGTCCGGAATCATAATCAAGTATTGAACATAAAAGTAATAAGAAAGTGCTTGCAGATCTGCTTACCAAAGGCTTACCACCCAGTGTGTTTAGAGAACACACAGTCGACATGGGTTTATGGTATAGCCTATGTTTTCCGGACAATAAACGGCTTTAAGTTAAAGAACTTATTTCGGAACGGAGATATGTATTGTAGTCGTGAATTCTATCGGCAATTGACCGTGACGATGAAGCAGCTCTATGCATTAATTTGTGATGGAATGTGTAAAAGTGAAAATGTCAAAAGTAAGGTATATGTTGAGATCAAAGGGGAGAATGTTAGTTGATCTCCTCCCGACTCGGTCCAACGACCGAGTCGTGGTTTTGATCGCCCTCGATCGGGGAGCCCAGCCAAAGACTTTGGTGGGCCCCCGGCGCACGTGCCTATAAGAGGGGGTGGGGGCCACCGGCTCTAGTCACGAGGTTCAGCAGCCGCCACTCCCCACCGTCCTAACCCTAGTCCGATCGTGAGGGTGCACCGCGCCGCGGGAAGCTCCACGCATCCTCACCGTCGCCGCAAAGACCCGACGGCCGCGCCGCCGGGACGCCGCCGCTCCACCTCCGCTCCGACCGTCACGCCCGTGCGTTAGCCTTTCATCAACGAACGTGATGGCGGACTCCGATCCCGCCGGTATGTGCCCCCTATGCTATCTCCCTCTCCTCGATCTCTTCGATTCGTGCACCACTCGGTGGTGCACCACGCCTTATACCAAATTAGAGAGTTCCACCCATCTTGATCTACCCTAGATGATCTAAAGATCTAACAACATAGAGCTTGCTTTGGAAACGCATAGCTTTTTAGTACGAGAAAAGTCCATCATTAAGCACATATTTATTCTATGTTCTTAAAATTTTCAAAAGCACATTTAATGAAGGCCCGGAATCGGCCGACGGAGGGGGGGTGAATGGGAGCCTCAAATTTCTCGTGAAATATTTGGCCACATGTCCCAAATTCAAACCCCAAGAAGTAAAATCCCTAAATTGAAAATACTCGCATTCAACTCGGTGATGGGAGTACCTAGATAAATTCTTTAGGGCGATAGAAACCCAACGCAACAAGCGGAATGCGAATCGGAGCACAAATTGCGTAGTGCGCAAAACACGAAATCGAGCTAGTGAAAAATCTCCAGAAAATCAACAGAAAATTCGTTCATCCATCTCCTCAAACGACTAAGAGGAGCACGGAACAGAGGCACACCGCGGCATCGAACACGGAGAAATGAATTGCTAATAAAACTAGTCACTAGCACGAGACCAGGAATCTTGAACGATCACTTGCACATGACTTCAATTAAATTGATTAGCAAGCAATGATTACTTCTGTAGCAAGAAAGTGACATCTCAAGATGGAATAAAAAATCAGTTCTTGCATGACACTTGCTGGGGGCGATTTCTTCCTCGCCACTAATCCACCGCCAGAACAGATGGCTCACAGATCGAAGTTCTGACCAAGCGACAGAAGCAAGAAAGCAATTTCTTTTCACCAAGCAAAATCAAGCACGTATCTTTTTCCTTTGTTTACGAAGAACACACTCGCATAAAAAATTGCTGGAGCACGAAGGCACCAACCACAATCGAGCGGAGGGACCGCTCCCCGTGGTGCCGAGATAAAATTCAAGACCAAATCAGACGGGGCACGTTTGTTTGGAGCATGGGAGACACGCACAGCGGCTCCCCGTCTCGATCCGGAAGCAAGCCTACGACGAACCGAGATCCAACATTTAAAATAACCGGAGGGGAAAGAAAAGCAGGACTGTTCGATGCGCGGTGGCATTCGATTCCGGAAGCGAACACGGCACAGAGGCAGTCGCTAGCGCCTCGCTCTTCAAGAGCACGCATGACATCGATCGTCGGTGCTTGTAGCGCGCAACCTCGCCCACAAGGCCCGAGCCGCGACTCGAAATCACACACCAAAAGAAAAAGCTTGGGGAAGGCAACTAGCCCGTTTCGGTGGCATGGAGCTTGGCCAAGACAAGTAAAGTGCATATTGAGCCGCGAATAGCTAGTATAAAAGCTCACCAAAAAGTGCACTATCCGTTTTTCACCCACAACAGAGAAAACATAAAAGTTAGCTCGTATAGACATTGCCGTTTCTCATTTTATATATCATATGCATATCCATGCTTTGCTAGATCCTTAACTTCCATGCCTTCCCCTGCAACGGCGCGAAATGCTTGTTGGCATTTCTTAGCGATTACCAAAATAGACTTAGAGCCCATTCGATAACTTGGCGCCGGAAACGCTAAATGGCTTTACTTGGCATAATTGCTAGAACCGGTTCCAAACAACTACGCAGTGTTGTGAGATAGATCACATCCTAGTAGATAAATATCCGCAAGCGCACGGATCTATCGTTGCGGCATTTCACCGGAAGTATTCGGGGTATCGTTATTTATAATTTCCCAAAGGAAGGCATGGGGTAGTTAAGTAATCTAGCATGGGTATGAATACGATATCTAGCATGAGGAGAAACCGACCAATGTGCTATATGGGGGTAATCATACGGTAGTTTGGATAGTGGACACACACTTAGAGCAACCTCAAAGGAATAAAGATAAAATAAAGAATAAAGAATCATCTACGTGGAGCAAAAGCGTGTTCTATATAGTCAATGCTAGAACAATGACTAATTCCACATGTTATACAAGTCAAGACTCGACTATAGACTAGGAATATGGGGACATCAACCAAGTCTCCATGGGCCGATGGCGGCATTTACGAACTCCTACTCAACATGCGAACGTGGGGGATTACAAGGGACGGACGGTTTGTCACCACTCGCCGCCTACCACCTCAACCGTGGCATGCCGACATATCCGAAGGTTCCTCGCACCCGGACACCACGTCCGCATACTAAGGAGCTACCAAGTCCCCGTGACTCCCACCCTACGGATGGACGAGCTAGAACATAGGCAAGCCCGAAGGCACATCGAACCGCTATTCCTCTTCTACACTCTAATCTAAACAAGTAAAACATATGAACGATGAAGAACAATGTAGAGCACGATGAACAACTCTCACAAGAACTATGGCCTAGTCCTTGATCATCGAATATATCGTGTACTAGACTATACTCTAGTTCATATGCACGACTATATAAATGTAATGAGAACTTGACTAAGGAAGAACGCTCCATAGATTTATACCAAGAGTGTAGCTTTTCTTCCTGGAGACAAGCTCTCCAAGTAGCTTTGCCTAACTCCAAAGGACTAATACTAAGACTAATGAACAAGTGAGAAGTGTAGAGATGGCTCCAAATGGTGTGTGTGTTAAGGTGGGGGCCTCTCCTCTTTATTTATAGCCCCCGGAAGGCTGGTTAGGGGGGTAGTGGTGTAAAATCACCAAAGAAAACCGTCAATCCCTCGATGGAAAGAGGCAACCGCTTGGCCGGGCCCACTCGGCGGCGGGGTGGGCGCGCGCGCGCCCTGCGCGCTCGCGCGGGTGACGCCACCCCGATCGCCTTTGGCGAGTGGGCTGGGCCGCCATCTCGGGTCTTGTCCATGCTGGTGCTTTTGGCCCATTTCGTCCCCGAGATGGCCTACTTGCTCTTGAGCTTGTTTTACGCTTTCGAAAAGCGTACTTTATTCTAAATTCCAAAAGATTTTGGTATATATTCTGCAAAAAAACAATATTTCTTCCAAGCAATGTGGAACTAGGTCAATAGTAAAGATATATGTGACATAAAATATTTATTTCCCCCATAGTGACCTATAGTTGGCGGGTATAAAACTGAGTTAAGGACGCCAACAAGATCCCCAAGCTTACCCCTTGCTCGTCCCGAGCAAGTCTTTGCTTTGGGTTGTTGATCGGGGTTGCTACGATGCCGATTATATCTCAAGTGTACAAGCTAGAAGAGAGCGTTCTACCGCTATTTGGATAAATCGGCAATTGTATCTACTCTTATGATTCCTGATGGAGTGGGGCTTCTAATTTTCTCAAGTCTTGGGTGATTGCAAAATAGAACAGTTCCAAAGACCGGTGCTTTTCATTCGTCCCAAGATCAACTTTCGTCTGGAGGTTTTGTAAGTTTTTATAAATAAACCAAGTTCCTCAAATGACCCACTCGATCGCTCAAAAAGTGTATAGTGACCTCACCAAAGGCTTTTTCAAGTTGCCTCCTTCCTACCACTAAAGCCGAGAGTGGAGTTTTGGGTAGGTATGTAAGTGGGCATACTTGTGTCACATATGTTGTAAGGTCAAGGATTAAACCTTACGGAGATTAAGCTATACACCTTGATTGAGATGTGCAAGTGTGTGGATGGAATAAAAGATGATTCCTTATTTTTGTGGTATTTTGGGTCTCCATGCATCATGACATGCTCTCTTTTATTGATGAATGAGATGAAGAAAAGATGGGCTATCAAAGAACAACTAAATTTATTCTCTCATTTTTTTTTGAACGGGGATCTAAGATGTTTCCTGTTTGCCTACAAGAGAGATAAATCTAACTATAACAATCTCTTTCTTTTTCTCCCTTTTTTTCACTCTTTTTTTTCTGACTAAGAACATAGCCCAAAAATTTATTGATGGAAAGGATGTGGTGGAGAGAGATGTCATGATGATCAATGCATGGAGAAATTTTGCAAACTACAAGAGAGGGGTGCGATCCTGTGGTAAGGGTCGGCATTTTTATTTGGTGGAAAGAATGGTGCGCAACTCTTAGTGTAAGAGTCGGCGGTGAAGGGTGCATGTTTTGCGCAACTCTCGGGTGTAAGAGTTGGCTTTTATTTGGTGGGTGCAAGTGGATCTCAATCATAGGTGTAGAGTCATAATCTCACATCGGTAACAATCCGACCGAACTCTATGTATGAACAAGCAGCGTAAGAAGGTTCTTATTCTATGGATAGATCATATGGCTCGTGGGTATTCCGCGATCACCGAGGAACTATTGTTTTTGAAAAATTTTAAAACAAAGACTTTGACGTCGGGTTTTCTCAAGGGACGTTTCATTGCATTGTGGTCTAAGTCACTATATCATATCGTGCAATAACCTAGATGAGAGTAATTGTATGCAACTCACTAAATCAAGTTTCTAGAGCATGATAATGTAAAGCCGATAAACCCAAATATTAGAGAAAACTCTATTCTAGACAAGTACAAACGAGACATAAAACAGAGCAACCAATCATTTCAACATAGGTAGAACTAAACATTTCATGGCACATATATGGAATGGAATTATAAAAGTAAAATATTTTTTTTTGAATTTTCTAATGCAAGAAACTTGAATTTAAACATGCTAAAAAAAAAAAAAAAATTTATGAGAAATTAAATATGCAATGCAGTATTTTAATGGGGGTCTTCCCCAAGCTTATCCTCAAGCTCATGGCCCGGGGTTGATCTTCCGGTTGGGTGACCTCCCCATCGTCGTGTCCATTGTTGCCAATGGCTTCTTGGGTCTCCACTCCATCTTGATAACCTTGGGTGGTGCAGCGGCGGTTCTTCCTGTCCTTCTCGCACCACCTTCTTCGTGGTGTGGAAACCTCTTCTTTCTTGCCCTTTTTGTTTAGGAGCGGATTTCTTTTTCTTAGGTTGTATCACTGACCTTTTGCTCCTTTTTAGGAGTTGCTTTTGGCGTCTCCTTATTTTCTTTCCTTGGCTTGCTCATGAAGGCCTGGGGTTGGATTTCGACCTCCCGTATGCCTTGAGTGTTTGGTCCGTATTTGATACGGATCATGTTGCATTGTTCCTGCTTGCGGGGTCGGAATTCAAACTTCTCCTCCTGGCCATTTATGTTGAAGCGGATTTCCCCAGCTCCAACATCTATTTGGGCCCCGGCGGTGCTCAGGAATGGCCTCCCCAGGATGAGAGGGTTCTCCTTGGTAAGTTCCATGTCCAGCACCACGAAGTCGACTGGCACGAAGTACCCTCGGATTTTTACTGGGATGTCCTCAGCAATCCCTGCAGGGTAGCGAATGGAGGAGTCGGCCAGCTGGAGTGTCATGGTTGTTGGTGCAAGCTGTGTGCAATCCAACATGTCAAAGACTGTCTTTGGCATGACGCTCACGCTGGCCCCTAGGTCACAAAGAGCATGGTCAAACTATTGGCCCCCAATTGAACAAGTGATGGTTGGGCATCCAGGATCCTTTCTCTTCTCAGGCTGCTGGTTAAGTATTGCTGCGCTGCATTCCTCCATCAGTTTGACCGTCTCTGTGGATGGTAGAGGACGCTTGTTGTTGATGATATCTTTCACATATCTTGCATAAGAAGGGACATGCAAGACGTCCATGAGTGGGACGCTCACATGTACCTTCCCTATCATCTCAACGAAGCGTGCGAATTGTTCATCCGTCCATTTTCTTGGTTTTGGTGGGGAACGGTAGGCCAGTTGTATCAGGGTAGTCTAGTGTCGCTCCTGTTGGTGTAGTTTCCTACGGCTCTTCCTCTACAGGAGGTTCCCTCTGTTTCTGAGCTCTCTGCCTTCCTGATGCCGCTTGGTCAGGGTATGGCGGGTCACTTGTGGACCTTCCTCCCCTTGTTGTTACTGATTTTAGCTCAGCCTTGGCATCCTTGTCTCCAGTTTTGGGCAGAGTGGCAGCTAACTGGGTAAGCTGGGTCTCTATCATGCTGTTAAAACTTTGCTGACTCTTGACGGATAAGAGACCTTCTAACTTTTTGTCCATGTCTCCCAGATTGTGTCATGTTGTATCATCTTTTTGGTGAGATTTTCGTTTATCTTGGCTTGGCCGTAAACCAGTCCTTCAATGAAGGTTGATTCGAATTAAACCCGAGGCGTAATTCGAATTACCTTGGAATGGAGGACGGAATGGTTATTCTAGCCATTCCCTCCTCCTTGCCGCTCGGCGAAACCCATTGTTGAGGTAGGCGGCCTCTTCGGGTCTCGGCGTCATTCCCCGAGTGTCCGGCTTCACCTAGACCTCGCACGTCATGCGAGCATCCATGGCGTTGACGGTGCCGGATGCGTCGGTGATGGCACCACCGTCAATCTTCTTCGGGAGTAGGTCTATTTTGCGGCAAGCATATCTTCCTCCTTCATGTATGCATGCCTTTTGTCCCTTGGTGGGAGCGCGGTCCTCCCCCAAGCTTGGTTTTCCACCATTTTGTTGATTAGTGCCGTGGCACTATCAGCAGTCAATGATAGGAAAGCGCCGCGCTACGGCGTCCTGTGTGCCCTTCGACATGGGTGTTAACCCAATGTAGAAGTTCGGGAGCACCACCAACTTTCCATCCCATGGTGAGGGCATTCCCCGGATGTACTCCCGGAGCCTCTCCCATGCCTCGGGGATGGGTTCCGGAATTCCGCCGGAAGTTGGCGATTCTTCCCCGCAGGCATTGGTTTTGCCCATGGGGAAGAATTTAGCGAGGAACGCGTGGAGCACTTGCTCCATGTGTCAACGCGGCCTTGTCCTTGTAGAACCAGGTCTTCACCTTTCCCACTAGGAGAAAGGGAAGAGCCCGAGCTCGATTGCATCGGGTGCGACATCCTTGATAACGATGGTGTCGCATATCTCCAAGAAACGCTGAAGATGGGCGTTGGCATCCTCACTAGGCAGTCCACGAATGAACCGGCCCTGCACCATGGTAATGAGCCCGATCCCGAGCTCGAAGTTCTTGTCTCCCAAGTTGACCGGCGGGCCCGGTGGGCACGTTGGCAACATTGGGGACGAGAGAACTCCGCGCGGGGACTTGGCCATGGAGTGCGGCGTAGTAGGTGCGGTGGTAACTGGTTTCTTACGTCGGTGGAGCGAGAAGAGGAAGGGGCACGAGTCCTCTTCCTCCTAAGGAGTGCTTCAGATTTGAGTTGTAATTTTCCAATAGGAGAAACCGGTCATGCACTATCCCGTTTTCACCCACAACGGGAGAAAACATAAAAGTTAGCTCGTATAGACATTGCCGTTTCTCATTTTATATATCATATGCATATCCATGCTGCTAGATCCTTAACTTCCATGCCTTCCCCGCAACGGCGCCGAAATGCTTGTTGGCATTTCTTAGCGCGATTACCAAAATAGACTTAGAGCCCAATTCGATAACGCGCTTAAACGCTAAATGGCTTTACTCGGCATAATTGCTAGAAACTGGTTCCAAGAACTACGCGAGTGTTGCCGCAGATAGATCACATCCTAGTAGATAAATATCCGCAAGCGCACGGATCTATCGTTGCAGAAAGATTTCACCCGGAAGTATTCGGGGTATCGTTATTTATAATTTCCCAAAGGAAGGCATGGGGTAGTTAAGTAATCTAGCATGGGTATGAATACGATATCTAGCATGAGGAGAAACCGACCAATGTGCTATACAGGGGTAATCATACGGTAGTTTGGATAGTGGACACACACTTAGAGCAACCTCAAAGGAATAAAGATAAAATAAAGAATAAAGAATCATCTACGTGAGCAAAAGTGGGTTCTATATAGTCAATGCTAGAACAGCTAATTCCACATGTTATACAAGTCAAGACTCGACTATAGACTAGGAATATGGGGAGACCAAAAGCAACCGGTGCACAATCGATGGCGGCATTTACGAACTCCTACTCAACATGCGAACGTGGGGGATTACAAGGGACGGACGGTCGCCACCACCGCCGCCTACCACCTCAACCGTGGCATGCCGACATATCCGAAGGTTCCCTCGCACCCGGACACCACGTCCGCATACTAAGGAGCTACCAAGTCCCCCAGGGACTCCCACCCTACGGATGGACGAGCTAGAACATAGGCAAGCCCGAAGGCACATCGAACCGCTATTCCTCTTCTACACTCTAATCTAAACAAGTAAAACATATGAACGATGAAGAACAATGTAGAGCACGATGAACAACTCTCACAAGAACTATGGCCTAGTCCTTGATCATCGAATATATCGTGTACTAGACTATACTCTAGTTCATATGCACGACTATATAAATGTAATGAGAACTTGACTAAGGAAGAACGCTCCATAGATTTATACCAAGAGTGTAGCTTTTCTTCCTGGAGACAAGCTCTCCAAGTAGCTTTGCCTAACTCCAAAGGACTAATACTAAGACTAATGAACAAGTGAGAATTGTACAGATGGCTCCAAATGGTGTGTGTTAAGGTGGGGGCCTCTCCTCTTTATTTATAGCCCCGGAAGGCGGTTCGGGGTAGTGGTGTAAAATCACCAAGAAAAACCGTCAATCCCTGATGGAAAGAGGCAACCGCTTTGGCCGGGCCCACCGGTGGCGGGGGTGGGCGCGCGCGCGCCCTGTGCGCGTCGCGCCGGGTGACGCCGCCCCCGATCGCCTTTGGCAAAGGTGGGCTCCGGGCCGCCATCCGGGTCTTGTCCATGCCGGTGCTTTTGGCCCATTTCGTCCCCTGAGATGGCCTACTTGCTCTTGAGCTTGTTTTACGCTTTTCGAAAAGCGTACTTTTATTCCGGAAATTCTTGTACTTGGTATATATTCTCGCAAAACAATATTTCTTCCAAGCACGGGTGGAACTAGGTCAATAGTAAAGATATATGTGACATAAAATATTTATTTCCCCCATAGTGACCTATAGTTGGCGGGTATAAAACCGAGTTAAGGACCGCCAACAAAGAGGTGAGGGGAAGGAGACCCTCATCCTTTATTTATAGGGGCAAGTCTATTTTACATTCCTTCTTTGCCCTTGGATACATGAAGAGCCACACCACTTAGCCAGGGGCATAAGGGTCCAACTCAGGCTTCACTTGATCCGACGGCCACCACGCCTTCTCACCAGTAGCCTTGCTTCCAAGCAATCTCCCCGATGCCGCCACGTGTCGTCCGTCCACACCGGGACCTCCGCCCCCGGTTTTGAGGCGCAAACCAGGGAAACCCGCCGCCGATGGTTTTGAGGCGAAAACCACTAAACCCTCCACGAGTAGCGTAGCCCATACGCATCCCCCGCCGTGTACACTTGCTCGTCAATGTCCCAGTTGTCAGCCACCACGGCTGGCCGCCCGGTCCTCAGGTCCCTCGATCCAAGCCTCACGTCCGCCCTTCACCGCACCCAGTCCGTCAGCACGGCACGCCCTACTTGATCTTCACCGACCGTCGACCACCGTCTCCGAGCTCGACACCTGCAGACAACATGAGCCAAGAGACACCATTGTTTGACACGTATCCGCATGCCATCGGTTAGTAAGAACACACACACTTTGTGTTGGCATGTTGACAATCACTCATCACACAAAGGTCCACACAATGGTTATGGAAAAACCATGTGTCCTCAATCTCCCCCTTGATGAGTGCATTGTCAACACCAACACAAACCAGAGACAACTCATTCAAATGACCAAGAGCCAAAGAAAAGTAGAAAACAGGTCATTTGCAATGAGCAAAGCGAGATCACAACTTGGTCCCCAAAGACATGGGCAACGGCTCGACGCGACCAAGAAAACCAAAGCTAGCCCTTAAGAAGAGGCAAAAAGGCTCAACACCACTAGCACAGCATAGAACAACAAAAAAACAGCTAGATCCTCAAGAAGAGGCAACGGCTCAACACATCTAGCAAACACAGCTCAAACTCATAACTCGGAGCGCAACTCCCCCTTGACAACTCCCCCTTGACAAATGCATCCTCACCAATGAACTCTCTGGATTTGTGGATGTTTCTCCCCCTTGTTGGCACATGCACTTATCAAGATTGAGACAAAAGAGACTGCAACTCCCCCTCAAATCATGCCATGAAAGAATTGCAAAATGACAGAGCTTCACAAGTATAGCAATTTGAGTACATGAATGATCTAGCAAGTATGGCAAGTGTATAGCAAATGGCACAAGACAAAACCAATGCTCAAGCTGATCAAGTGGTACGGAGTATGAAACATAAGCATTTGATCAGGTGTTGGGCATTTTATAAAAGGTGTTCACCAAAAAGAATAGCACCTGGCACATATAAGAAGGAGATCAAACAAGTGCTAACACATGTATACAAGAGTGAACTACCCCATATAACGGTCACACATCATGTCTCAAAGATACACTTAACAACACTTGTAACTACAACATTGATCGGAGTTAAAACAGTAGTTAGCAAGGTTTCATTTAGACATGTGTGAACAAGAGGATCAAAAACTGTCCGCCAAAAAGATTGTTTTTATCATGTTTTTCAACCACACCGAGTTCATCCCTTAGTGCAAGTGGGAAGCTATCTCGTCACGAGTGGTTGTGGACTAGCACTACAAAGCCCAAGTTCATCTCACTCGAATGAATGAGAAGCAATCTCGTGATATTGCCGTGACAGTAAAAGATCCAACTCAAAACTTTTCATCATTTCTTAGCTTAGACATCAAGTTTTAGCACAAGATTATCAAGAGATCCGAGCTAAGTGAATGACTCAAGAAACATGAGACATAGCAACTCAAGCATACACATGAAAGCAACAAGGTTCTCACAAAACCTACACATGCTAGTTGCCATCTCAAAGGTGAACAATTTTCGAGTTGCATCAAGGTTTAAGCAGATTCACATTTATAAAACAGGCTTAGCTCATAACATGTAACAAGTGATCAGAAGAAGCCTAAGCCGCAAGCCCCAAGTGACATACACAAGACATACTAGCAAGAGCATGAATGTAATCAAAACTGCTATAGTCATCAAGCTCAATAAAGGTAATATGATACAAGATGATATGCAATATGATACACATGTAAAGCCAAAGAAACAAAAGCAAAGAAGAAAGCCAAAGATCATACTATACATCAAAATACAGCTACCCTACTCTAAAAAGGGTAGCAAATGCCCAACTCCACTCTCAAGTGGGCAAACTGGGTTTGATCGAGGGGCTTTGTGAAGATATCAGCAAGCTGTTCATGGGTTCTCATAGGCTGAAGGTCTATGTCTCCTTTCTCTTGGTGATCTCTCAAGAAGTGATATCGGATCTCAATGTGCTTGGTTTTTGAGTGGAGTACTGGGTTCTTAGCAACGCTAATGGCACTAGTGCTGTCACTGAAAAGAGGCACTTTCCTAAAGTTCAACCCATAGTCTCTCAAGGTAGCAACCACCCAAAGCAACTAAGAACAACACGCAGCCAGCCAGCCGACATACTCGGCCTCACAAGTGGATTGGGAAATAGAAGACGTGCTTATGCGAGAAGACCAAGAGATCAACGACGAACCCAAAAACTCACAAGTTCCCGAAGTGGACTTTCTCTTAATTCGATCACCCGCATAATCAACATCGAATAACCCGAAAGAGAAAGAGATGAAGAGGTCGAGTACCATAGACCAAGCTCGGGAGTGAAGCGAAGGTACCGTAAGATGCGTTTGGACACTGCCCGATGCGAAGTGCGCGGTGAAGACCGGGAAGCGTGCGCAAAGCAGACGACGAACCGGATGTCGGGCCTTGTCGTCGTCGGAGTACAAAGAACGACCCGATCATGCCGCGGTTCCGGGTCCACGACTTCTCCTTCTAGATCGGCATCCAAGGCGGTCGTGGTCGACATGGGAGTTTGAAGTGGCTTGGCATCACCCATGTCGAAGCGCTTCGAAGATCCTTCGTGTACTTGCCTTGATGTACAAATGTCCCTTCTCCAGTTTGCTTGATTTGCAAACCGAGAAAGAACGTCGCCGCCCATCATGCTCATCCGAACTCCCCGCTCATCATATCCGAAAACTTTGCAACAAGAGCATGTGACGAACCACCAAAAATGATGTCATCGACATAAATCTGCACCAAGAGAGTGTCACTGCCATGCTTGAGGAGAAACAAGGTTTTGTCAACCGACCCCATGGTAAAACCCTTGCCCAACAAAAAGGACTTCAGTCGCTCATACCACGCTCTCGGGGCTTGTTTGAGACCATATAGGGCTTTGTGGAGTTTAAAGACATGATCGGGATGCTTGGGATTTTCAAAACCTGGGGGTTGCCTCACATACACCTCCTCATCTATGTACCCATTCAGAAAAGCACTCTTTACATCCATCTGATACAGCTTGAACCCTTTCGAAGCTGCATAGGCTAGGAAGATCCTAATGGCTTCTAAACGGGCAACAGGTGCAAAGGTTTCCTCATAATCTATCCCTTCTTTTTGACAGTACCCCTGAGCAACCAACCTAGCCTTGTTTCTCACCACAACACCATCCTCACTCTGTTTGTTCTTGAACACCCACTTGGTTCCTATGGGATGACACTGAGGTGGAGGTGGTACTAAAACCCACACTTGGTTTCTCTCAAAGTTCTCAAGCTCCTCATGCATGGCATTTACCCAACTGATCAGTTAATGCCTCAACCACTTCTTTGGGTTCGAAATTGGCAACAAAAGCAGAATGTGCAAAGTGCGAAATCTCATAAGATCTGTTGCGAGTGACCCTCTCATTTATGTTACCGATCATGGTTGAAGGAGGGTGGCGATGCTGAATGTGTCGTGGTGCTTCCCTTGATGAAGTCGCCTCCGCCTCAACAGCAGCTGGAACTCCCTCAGGTGCAGCTGGAACAAGCTGAGGAGCCTGGTCGTACAGCCCCCATGTGGTGGAGGATGTAGCAGTGGGACCGTCAACCAAAGTAGTCGTCGTAGGGTCAACTGGGGCAGCCGGTGGAGTCGGCTCGGGATCACCCCAATCGGCATCGTCCTGCTCCTCCTCCACAAAAATGCTCTTGTTCATCTCCTCATCACCCGCACTTTCAAAGACGGGGAGAAAAACAAGGTGCGGTCTCGTCGAAAGTGACTTCACAAGTCTCCATGACACGGTTAGTTTCAAGGTTAAGTACTCGATAAGCATGTGAATGAGATGCATAACCAAGAAAAATCCCGTCAGAAGATCTTGATTCAAACTTGTCTAAGTTTCCCTTCTTCAAGATAAAGCACTTGCAGCCAAACACTCGAAAATGGCTCACTTTGGGCAAGCGGTCAAACCGCAACTCATAAGAAGTCTTCTTCATAAAAGCTCGAAGGAAGATGCGATTTGAAACATAACAAGCCATGTTGATTGCTTCGGCCCAATAGCACCTAGGAGTCCTATGCTCATCAAGCATCGTCCTGGCCATCTCAACAAGGGACCGATTCTTGCGTTCAACAATCCCATTTTGCTGTGGGACATACGGCGAGGAAAACTGATGTTCAAGACCTATGGATGAGCAAAAGGTCTCAAAATGAGTATTCTTGAATTCAAGTGCCATTGTCACTGCGAATAGCTCGCATGGCATGCTTTGGTAACTCATTTTGCAACCTTAAGATCAAGTCATGAACATGAGTAAAAACCTCATCTTTGCTCTCCATGAAAGAGACCCACGAATAGCGAGAAAAGTCATCAACCACGACCAACACGTACCACTTTCCACCATCGACCGGACGAGCTGGACCTACGGTGTCCATATGTAAAAGCTCGGGCCCCTTGGTCATCACTTGGTTCACGGGAGGATGAGAAGCTGCAATCATCTTCCCGTGACGGCACGGATGACAAACAAGATCCTTCTCAAACTTGAGCTTGGGCAAACCCCGAATTAGATCAAGTGAGCTCAATCTTGCAAGCAAGTCGAAACTCAAGTGACCAAGTCTGCAGTGCCACTTCCGAGCTCGAGGAGGAGTTTGCCATCAAACAAGCCGGAAAGACCAAATGAGCGAGAAAAATCAGCATGAAACACTTTCCTGAAAGGCACAATCTTGCAAACGAGGTTTTCCCCGAGCATCAAGAACACGACAAAGTCTTGGCTTAAACCGAACCTCAAAACCATCATCAAGAAGCCGAGAAACAAAGCGATTGAAGTGCAAATTTGAAACCAAGGCCACACCCTTAAGCACAAAGTTCTCATTCAAACGAATGGAACCACGTGAAAGCACTTTACCCTTGCCGTTATCCCCAAATATAATGTATTCACTACACTTCATTTGGGTGAGGCCGGAGAACCATTTTGAGTTCCCGGTCATGTGTCGAGAGCAACCGGAATCAACTAGCCACGTGTTCTCCAAACCCTTCATCCCGCATCAATAGCGAGACATGGGATGAGTAAATGATCCAACACTCGGGGTTAGCAAACTGAGAAGGAAACCAGTGTTGGCTCATTCGCCCACGAGAAATATTAGCAAAAGCATCATTCATGCCATGTCTCATTTGAGTGGAGCGATCACCACGATGAGAAAAACGTGGTCCGCTCATCCTGTAAGACTGAAAGCCACGGTCACGAGATCCAAGGTCATAAGCAAAACCTGAACCCCGCCGGGCATGACCACCTCGTGGTCTCACACCTTGAGGCCTAAGTCCTTGAGGTGTTGCACCTCTTGGCCTAGCACCGTGCCTCGGAAACGTGGAGCAAACACACCATGAGTAGATTTATGGAAAAGCTCATACTCATGCCGCCATCTCTCCTCCTCCGAAAGCAGAACTCAAACAAGTGACCATCATGGTGACAATAATCACAGTGATACACCTCTCTCTTGGGTGGTGGTTTACTCACTCTCTCATGGGTATGGGTCACTTTTTGGGTTTGCTTGTTCTTTGGAGGGGGTTTAATAGAGATGTCGGGAAGTGTGTCAAGTGGGTTCCTTAGGTGGTTTGGGTTGGGAGTCCACACTTGCTTTGGAGGTGGAGCTTTGGGAGGTTCCTCAAACACACCACATTGGGCTTGTTAGGCTGTGGTGGGATGATTTTGATCAACTTGGGAGTAGTGGAAGGCTTGGTGGATTTTTCAGATGCACTCAGACCACTGTGATCACCAACCTTGCCAAAAACATTTTCACCCTTCCCACCTGTAGCAAAGCCTAAACCCGTTGTGCCAGTTCCCCTCTTGAACTGACTCATCATCATGCCAAGCCGTGGCTCACCGCTAGACAACCAACCGAGCATGGACCGAAGATTTGTGATTTCTTCTTGACCCTTTTCTTGTCATGCCTACAAGAGTCCAGTTCTAGTTCCAAAGCCTCACAACAAACACATCTAGAAACTTGACTAGTTTTCTCTAGCATGGCAATCCTAGTCATTTTCTCCCCTAGCTCGACTTCAACTCATCACAAGATTTGCAAGGACTCACGAGACAGACTTAGCCTTAACCTCATCAAGCTCATCTACCAAAACCACATACTTGGATTGCACATCAGCTAGGTTTGCCATATGAATGGCACAAGCATCACATTCGACTCATCGAGATGTGCACCGTCTCCCTAACAGACTCTAGCTCTTTGACAAAGCCAAGCAACCACTTAGCCTTGAAATCTTTCCTCTCACGAGCAAGCAAGCTTAAGCGAGCATCTTGTCTAAGCAAAGTGGTAGTCAAGCTATCAACCTCAAGAAGCAAGAGATTCAAGAGTTTGTTCTACCTCGGCTAGGTGTCGTCGTTCTTCTCAATGCTTGGAGTAGACTCATCGAGCGCCATGGTGCAAAGAGCCTCCAGGCTTGGAGTCGCCGAAGAAGCACAGCCCTCGTTAAACTTGTTCTCGACCTTCGCTCGGCCTCATCATCACTTGGAGGTGAGCCGTCGGAGTCGTCGTCGAGATCGCCGAGGGATGCGAGGAAAGCTCGCTGCCTTGCCTCTTGCTTCTCAAAGTACTTCTTCTTGATGCTTCCTTGTCGAATCCTCCCTTGTACTTGTACTTGTACTTGGGTGCAGAGGACTCGTGCTTGTCCTTGCGCTTGCCGTAGTCGTTCTTGTTGTTGTAGTGGTTCTTGTCGGCCTTGGGACAAGTTGGCGACGTAGTGGTCGGGATCTCCACACCCGAAGCATCCTTGCTTGGTGATACCACGCCGGCGATTCAAACGGTTGTTGTGAAACCGTGAGAACCGGCTAATCACCAAGGCGAGCTCGTCGTCCCCAAGAGCCTCCATCTCGCTCCTCCGTAGCCGAGACCGTAAAAGACAAGGCAAAAGACAGTTTGTGAAGGGTTAGTCAAAGAACTTGAACCTCCTGTACCTGAGACCAAAGCCATGGTAGGGGCAGACGGATTTCTGATCCTCGCCTACGTCTGGTGGTCAATCTCTCGTGGACTTGAGCTTACCGAACAGCTCATCCACAGTGAGAGTCTCATAGCCGGGCGATTCGATGATCGCCGAGACCTTTACTTCCCAAACCCTCCGATCTAGAGCATATAGAAGTTTAAGCGCTCTGTGATGATCGTCATAGGGCATCTGAGGGTTGTTTGCCCTCATCTTGTTCACGATGGTTTGAAAGCGAGTGAACAAAGAATCAATAGATTCACCATCGGTTTGAACAAAGTTCTCATACTCTCTCTTGTGTGTCTCATAGAGTCCGGTCTTGACATGGGCAAGTACCCTCATGATATTTCTGCAGCCTAGACCAGATCTCTCGAGCAAGAGCACAATCGAAACACGCTCAAATTCCTCCATAGAAAGAGCGAGAAAACAAGACAGTTCTAGCAAGTGTTGTTCGCCTTGTGTTGGTCGATCCGTGCTTGGTCAACACGGGCAGAAGTACCATGTAGTCCGCATTCTCACAGATCTCCCAAACACGCGAATCAATCCCTTGGAGATGCGCCGACATGCGGATCTTCCAATAGGGATAGTTCTTGCCATCGAAGTGCGGCGGCTTTCCAAGCCCACGGTTCTCCATGATGTCGCCTTCGGGGATCACGGACCGATTAAGGTGAAGTGATCCTTAACCGGCTCCGATACCAATTGAAGGACCGGAATCGGCGACAGAGGGGTTGAATGGGAGCCTCAAATTTCTCGTGAAATATTTGGCCACTTGTCCCAAATTCAAACCCCAAGAAGTAAAATCCCTAAATTTAAAATACTCGCACCAACCGGTGATGGGAGTACCTAGATAAATTCTTTAGGGCGATAGAAACCCAACGCAACAAGTGGAATGCGAATCGGAGCACAAATTGCAGAGCCGTGCGCAAAACACGAAATCGAGCTAGTGAAAAATCTCCAGAAAATCAAGAAAATTCGTTCATCCATCTCCTCAAAGGACTAAGAGGAGCACGTAACCGAGGCACACCCGCAGATCGAACACGGAGAAATGAATTGCTAATAAAACTAGTCACTAGCACAGACCAGGAATCTTGAACGATCACTTGCACATGACTTCAATTAAATTGATTAGCAAGCAATGATTACTTCCTGTAGCAAGAAAGTGACATCTCAAGATGGAATAAAAAATCAGTTCTTGCACGACACCTGCTGGTGGCGATTTCTTCCTGCCACTAATCCACCGCCAGAAAGGATGGCTCAAGGATCGAAGTTCTATGCAAGGGACAGAAGCAAGAAAGCAATTTCTTTTCACCTACCAAAATCAAGCAAGTATCTTTTTCCTTTGTTTACGAAGAACACACCTGCATAAAAAATTGCTGGAGCACGAAGGCACCCAGCCACAATCGAGCGGAGGGACTGCTCCCCGTGGTGCCGAGATAAAATTTAAGACCAAATCAGGACAGGGCACGTATGCTGCTGGAGCATGGGAGACACTGCCTAGCGGCTCCCTGTCTCGATCTGGAAGCAAACCTACGACGAACTGAGATCCAACACAGAAAATAACCAGAGGGGAAAAGAAAAGCAGGACCTGTTCGATGCGGCAGCTGGCATTCAGATTCCGGCAAGCAGACACGGCTACAGAGGCAAGCTACTAGCGCTGCTCTTCAAGAGCACGCATGACATCAGATCGTCGGTGCTTGTAGCGCTGCAACTCTGCCCCCCACAAGGCCCGAGCTGCGACTCGAAATCACACACCAAAAGAAAAAGCTTGGGGAAGGCAACTAGCCTGTTTCGGTGGCATGGAGCTTGGCCAGCACAGTAAAGTGCATATTCAGAGCCGCCGAATAGCTAGTATAAAAGCTCACAAAAATCAACGAAATTAGCCCAAATCTCCATAGAAAAATTCCAGATTTTGCACAAACCAAAATCAGCTAGTCACAAACAAATCCCCAAGAAATCAAATCGAAAACACAAAAAGAAGATCTCAGAAAAAACACAGACACATGATTTAATCCCGGAGGAAACAGCAGAGACTAGACACTCGCTTGCCACACACGGTTCGAGTACAAATCAAAAGATTTGCGAGACCTCTCTCTCACACAAAGAACTAGCGGAAGGGAAATCCTAAAAGGAGGAAATGGAAATGGAAGAGGTGAGGGGAAGGGAGACTCTCATCCTTTATTTATAGGGGCAAGTCTATTTTACATTCCTTCTTTGCCCTTGGATACATGAAGAGCCACACCACTTAGCCCGGGGCATAAGGGTCCAACTCAGCTTCACTTGATCCGACGGCCACCGCGCCTTCTCACCCAATAGCCTTGCTTCCAAGCAATCTCCCGATGCCGCCACGTGTCGTCCGTCCACACCGGGACCTCCGCCCCGGTTTTGAGGCGCAAACTGTGGGAAACTCGCCGCGAGATGGTTTTGAGGCGAAAACCACCAAACCCTCCGCGAGTAGCGTAGCCCATACGCATCCCCGCCGTGTACACTTGCTCGTCGATGTCCCAGTTGTCGCCACCACGGCTGGCCACCCGGTCCTCAGTCCTCGATCCAAGCCTCACGTCCGCCCTTCACCGCACCCGGTCCGTCAAGCACGGCACGGCCTACTTGATCTTCACCGACCGTCGACCACCGTCTCCGAGCTCGACACCTGCAGACAACATGAGCCAAGAGACACCATTGTTTGACACGTATCCGCGTGCCATCGGTTAGTAAGAACACACACGCCTTATGTTGGCATGTTGACAATCACTCATCACACAAAGGTCCACACAATGGTTATGGAAAAACCATGTGTCCTCATTTAAAATCTAAATCTGTAATGAAAATGGCTTCCACTGTGGGGACCTCTTCCATGGTTTTTGTTGTAAAAAAAAATAAATGAAAATGGCTTCCGTCGTGGGGATCATCCCTACAGTTTTTGTTGTAAAAAAAAATCCACATTAGTAGTATACAACTCCTTTATTGTTTCAAGCTAAAGATTTTGGGATCAAGTTGGGACAACATGGTATAGTACTCTATAATGTATCAGAAATACCATTGCTCTTATCTTTTTTTATACTTAATTATGTCGAGAAAAGATTCTACGAACTCTACCCATTGTCGTTATTTATTTTTGACTCTATTGCTGCAGAGATCGGTCGCACACCTCTAGTGCTAGATGGCACAGATCAAAGAACATAGTCGAGGCATACATGAGTATCCTGGCAGATCTAGACCTATCACGGATCGAAAATCTGGCCTAGCGACTTGAAGAGTCAGCTTAACTGACCTCTCTTGGGCAAATTAGAAATTCTCCACATTTCACCTAGGGAACATAGCTATCACGCTTATAGCAAACCAGCAAAAGATAATTAATCGTGCTTACATGATGAAGAACTTTTAGTTTTTGAGCAAACTAGCAAAGAAGCCTAAGAGGGCTCCATTAGTGCAAGAACATCGGTGGGTAACCCTAGGTTATTGAGCAAGCCAAGGGTGCCATCCTCAGTAGTTAGATTAAGTTATGAAAAACAACATTAAGGTTGGAAGATATTAGAGAGAAATAGAGGCGGAGAGTAGATTGTTTTTTTTTCAATGAAAACAAAAGTTCACTTGATTTGACTGACACGCTGCCAGTTTCCAGACATTACGCTTGATGCACAAACTGAAAGCTCTGTGCCCAATGGAGCTGACAAAGCTAATTCTGTCCACTTTTCGGCATGACGTCGCCATTAGATACCAATTATAGGGTGTCCGAAACTGTGTCCAGAATTTGCTCTGCACCTCTCAGTCCATTCTTGGCCATGCCGCCACCTTGCGACGAAAATCTCCATTGCTAACATCTCATCCTCCAACCAAGATCCACAAAAGGCGAACAACAAAACAGATCAGAACTTTTTGGCACGTTTTCTATGTTTCATTTCATTTGACCATCCACGAACAAGAACAGAAGTAGCTAGGCGGACCGGCCGGTTGATGTCATTATCACTTAACATCGCCGCCCCGCTGTTCTTGACGCGCGCCTAGCCAGAGCGCCCCGGTGCAGATCGACCGCCGACGCCGACGAGCGACGACGACGATGCCGGACAAGCAGGAGGGCCAAGGGGCGGCAGCCGGCGGCAGCGTGTGCTTGTGGTTTGTGACGGTGCTGCTCCTCCTGTCCCTGCTCGGCGGCGGCGCGTGCCTGGCGGCCTACATCCTGCTGCCGCCGAACGACGAGCCGGCGTGGCTCCCCGCCGTCGGCCTGGCGCTCGTCGCGCTCCCGTGGGCGTTCTGGATCGCCACGTGCGCGTACCGGTGCGCCAGGGCGCGCGCCGCCGAGCGCAGAATGGCCGTCGCACCGGCGCCCGGCAGCATGTGCTCGCGCTCCGGCTCATGAGCACAATAACTGTAAGACACTCCGGCGAGCAAATTAACTTTCTATTACATGATTTTTGATTACAAGTCAATGATTCATGATTAAGAAATCAACATCATATATGCTTGTTTCCGCCTGTGCTTTGCAGTATTTTAGAATTGCTGAAGATGCAAAACGACATGAGAGGAATTAAATCTGTTCATAGCTCAATCTACATATTGATGTCAAGTGGAGGATGCCAAAAATCTGGAACTAGAATGCCCTGTTTGCAAAATAGAAAATGTATATATTCTCCTGATGAGATCCTAACCAACATTTCTATCTCTGTATAGTTCTTGTCAAAGTTTTAAGAGTTTGAAGTTGAGCCTAACTTGTTGAGTGGGAAGGAGAACGGTGTTCAGAAAACTGTACAAATACTTTTTAGCATCTGTGGGTTGGATTGTTGGAAATTGTTTCCAGCTGGAAGGCCTTGATCCTTAACTATCAGAAATTGTAAAATTTGCGCATAGATTACCTCTTGCATAGTCATTTTCACTGCATCCAAGACAACCTGCTGACCTGGCAACTGGCATACACGTGACCTGCTGATGTGGCAGGCTCGACATATTATGCTAGCTAGCACTCTATTGACTGGCACATGGTCCGCCATAGAAAATCATTTTTTTTTTCCACAAGACACCAGCAAGAATTGTATTGTCCATGTTTTCTAATAGAGAAGAAGCAAAGTACAACAACAAACTATATAAAAAATGAAGACAACCGCACTCACACAAATGAGGAACAACAGAACAAAACCACCACAGGAACCAGCTACCAGCGAAACCACCAAAGCATTGGGGGGCAAACACCGCCAGCATGACATAGGAAACAAGCAAAGCGCTTAGAGCAGGGGAAGAAGATTTTCCATGGCCAAGGGAGGAGTTTCGTTATGGCCAAACTGGGCCACGACCATCCCTGCCAATGCGATTTTTTGCACTAATAAACAGTAAAATTAGTAATGTTCATTTTTGTTATTCCAGCACAGCCCCCTCCCCACACCACCACCACCACTTCTATGCACTGAAACCCGGAACAAAAACCTACTACCATTCTCCCTCTCTCTCTCTCTCTCTCTCTCTCTCTCTCTCTCTCTCTCTCTCTCTCTCTCTCTCTCAACACGATCATGAAACTCTGTCTCTCTAGATCTAGTTTCAACTCAAAGTGAGAAGCACTAGTGCAATTAGAAAAACCTATGAGAGGCATTAACTAACCTTCTTAAGCAACCGCCTTCGAAGAAATGAAGAGCAAAACCTCCCCCCTTGTATTCTGTGATTTCTGAACCTCCAAGTCCGCAATAGAATATTTCTCTGCTAAACATTACTGGTTAGGGGAGGGAGAAGCCATATTCGTAGAAGATTTATTACAAGTGTTTCTCTTCAAAAACCGCTGGTATAGAAAAATCAAAGGCAGTTCAAATAAGAGAACCGCCAGTGTTAATGTCAAAGACAGTTCAGATAAGAGAACCACCAGTGTTAATGTCCATTTATACTCACTATTTGCGTAACTAAACCGCCAGTGTAAATAGGTCATTAACATTAATGATTATCTTATAGGAACCACCGATGTAAATCCTTTTTACACAAGCGGTCTTTTGGACTAGCCCATAGATGTTGCTCTACTGAACCCTGCTCTTTCGGAACCATCAGCGATAGAAAGCATGCCGCCATGGGAAAGCATACTAGTGGTGGTTTTGAGTTTTGACAGTTTTAGAGGCGTGTTGTGGCAGCGACTTATTGGTGATTTGTGATATGTTGTTATTGGTTCAACCGGCTGCTAAGCATAGTTTTTGTTAATGTTTTTTTAATCTTTTTTGCTGTAGGTAGCCTCTAGGTTATTTTATTTTAATTTTTACTCTATTTGCTTCAAATTATAAGATGTTTTAACTTTTCTAAATACGTTGTTTTACTATGCATCTAAATATACATTGCCTAAATATATAGCTAATAAGTGCATTTTAAAAGCCCGAACATCTTATAATTTGAAATGAAGAGCCATTTAGATATACATTGTCTAAATATATAGCTAATAAGTGTATTTAAAAAGCTCAAACATCTAATAATTTGAAATGAAGAGGCATTATCAGTGTCGATTTGTTAAAAAAGTTTTCTTCGTGAACCGAACTGGCAAAAATCTCTCCAAATCTAGTGCTCCGTAAACTGATTGATGTTGCTGGGCTTCTTTGCAATGGAAACTTCCTTGCGAATGGATGCAGCCCAGTGCATAAATAAGCCCACAAACATTTCTATTTCTATTGTTCCTGAAGCAAATTGCCTAATAGTGGATGGAGCACACTATACTCATCCTGAATACTAGAACCGAATATATCCGTGTACCATAATATCGCATAGGCTTTCAGATGTTGCTTCAGTGAGCAAAAACGCACATATTTTGGTTACATATGTACAATGTACTGAATAATATCTGAGACACTCATGCGCGCAAGCCTGAACTGTGCAAACAGTCCACTGACATATCCTTTGCGTGACGAATAATTGATCAGGACGTTGTAGCTGATCGTCTCGCATATATTCTGCCCATGTATTTTTTTTCCTTGGAAAACGACACAGGAATAGAAATTTGAGAGAACGATTTACAGAATATTTGCCTAATTTGCTCGCACGTTTTGAACCTAATTCTTTTACCGAGAGAGAGAGAGAGAGAGATATTTGACATGTTTTTTTTTTTAAATTCTCTCGGCAAGCATTATTCATTGGACAGAATAGTTACATTGTTTACATGCAGCTGCCAAATTAAAATAGGAGGTTCATCTATCCAATCAAAAGAGTTTTTACCTAACAAAGCTTGCCTAACTAACTCATGAGCCACAACATTACATTATTCTCTGATACAATCACTAAGGGAGATAGAATTAAAATCCGACCAATACATGTAGCATTCAAAATTATAATACCAATCAGTTTTGATGATTTTGGATATATACGGAGTCAAACTAGTTCACAAAAATGTTGAGACATAAAAAAAATTACAAAATACAGTGGAAAATGAGATATTCATGATTGGCAGTTTGGCACGTGTGCACGCCCTCGCTCTCACACTAAATCGCTCCCATCATCTTTTGTCCATGCTTTTTTTATACCCCTCAAATTAGCCATATGTTTATTAGATGGTTTATGTACCTCCATGGCTTTCTTTTTGAAAATTGAGTTGAATATAGTTAATTAACTCATCCTCCAAGGATGTGTTTGGCTCTAATGAGGATAAGTTTCAGAAGAACCTTTTAGAAAAAAAATCTCAAATAAATTTTCTAGACACTTGTATACCATAGAACTTTCATAAAAAACAAGAAAACGTATTCTGATATAAGTTTTCCGGAAAGCATTTTTAGTAAAGGTCGATCTCCTTAATGAAAATGGGGGAAGTGCCCTCGTATAAAAAAAAAAAAACAAAAAAAGTAAAGGTCCATCTCTTGAATATTTACTTGAAATGTTCTGCAGAAAAGTTTGCCCGAGAAAAGTTGACCTAATAAGAAATAAAACCAAGTGAAAAACTGTCCTAAAAATGAGCTGAGAAGACTATGCAAAATTTTTTGAAAAATCTCCATAAAACTTGAACAATATTTTTTTAAAAGGCGCTAGCCAAAAGGGCTCCCAAAACCATGTTAACTCTTACTTTAAGTTGAACACATTTTGAGGAAAATCTTAGATTAATTATTGTACAAATCATCCTTGTCCTGGATTCAGTAATTGAAATCCATCATGATTCACGAAAAGTAAAACCAAATTTGCTCCTCCGACACACCATAAGTATATGATTTGATTTGCAAGGGGCGTGCTGTTGGGCTACCTCTAAAGAGCTCCTAAAATGTGGTCAGCCAGCTAATCTGGCTGAGCAATCCTGTAGATTAGACAGCACTATTGTAGAATTCGGCATCCAACAGCTATCAATGAAACAAATGATCATGTGCATGCAAATGCATCTCAGATCGAGTTAGGCTGTTCATGAACGGCCGGTCACCAGCTACTCATGCACTCCATATATAGCAAAGCAACTGTGCTAGCTCTAGAACACTAGTAACTGAACCTGTGTCCATCTATATACATTATATCTTCATAGTACAACCAAGCAACCAAACAACAGCACTACTGAACGGACGCACCGCATTATTACATTGCCTTTAGCACCCTGCAGAGAGGTGGAATTGCTAAACGGAAAAAAAAAATCCTGGACCTAAATCATCGGCTCCCAAGTGTGCTACTTTTGGTATGGAGTAGTGTCCATCTATATATTCTTTCATTAGCAACGTGCGTGCTGCCATCTTCAACATAGTACAACCAAGCAACCAACAACAGCGCTACTGAACACACCGCATTACACATTGCCTTTAGGACCCTGGCCTGCAGAGAAACTAAAGGTCGAAATCGCTAAACGAAAAGAAGATTTCGTCCACCAAAACCATTGGCTCCCAATCATGCAAAGCAGATCTACCCATCACACGCCCATGATTGCAAAATATCAGGGAGGATCCACTCATCAGGAGTGCAGAGATTCCCGTCTTTCGTGAGCCATTCTTTTGGCTGCACCTCTGCAGGATCTCTGGCCCCAGTCATGGCAGCCATCACCTGATCGATGATGGCCTGCAGCCCAATCACAGAGACCAACACCACCAAATGGTCCAGGCAAGCACCCTGGAGCAGTAGTACCAGTAACGACCTTTGCTGCCTGGATGCAGTGCACATGCGATCTCATCCTATCTCCTGCCATCCTCTTCGCCATGTCTACTTGTCTGCTGCTTTTCGGAAGGGCAATGCAAGAACGAAGGGGACTCGTCATCAGCTGTCATGGTCCGGCCAACAGTGGATTCACCACTTATTTCTCCTCTAATTGGAGAGATTTCTAACTGAGATCTCCAATGGGTCCGTTGTGTGATGATGATTTGTGTGTTGGGCTTGTCATGTGTGCAACGTGTGGGCCTTGTGGATCTTAGCTAGATAGGTACGTGGTACGGTGTAGGTCCTTGGTATGCATGTCAAAGTTGTCAACGTGTCAATGTGTCATGGGGTCACAAACATCTCATGTGCAAGAATGCCTCAATTTTCACCTGCTATATTGTACACCACCTACTGAGCTGAGTTTGCACAGTAGAAAAGTTTCATGAAAAGAAATCTAACCGTGACAAAATGGCTTCGTCGATCATAAGCACATCATTTTCATGTATCTATGAATTCATCGTTTTGGATGTATTGATCTCAAAAGTTTTGTTGGCAGTTGAGAGTAGAGTTAAAAATGATTAGTAATGAAGTCTTCGATATGGAAAACAATTTCAGAGGTTGGTCGAAACTCGTCATATTTCAATTGAACTATTCAGTAACTATATTTCAATTGAACTATTCAGTAACTATATCGACACGATGCTGGTAGCAATCAAAAAAGTAAATATGGTAATGCTTATAAACAGTTATTTTTTTTGAGGGCTCGCTTATAAACAGTTGTTGGCAATGTGGCTCACCATTCTACATTAAACAGGATCTTCCATTTTCATTCTAACCCCTAAAGTCGAGTAGCTTCACGGGAGGTTGTCTTCTTACATTTTTCGCTGATAAAGCACTAACCGAAAAACCGAATCCAAGAGTCACACCATTCATGACCAACGTTTGGGAAAAATAAGCATGGGTCATGTTCGAAATAGATTTGTTCTCTATATCTACAATCTATTGACTTTTCTTTGGCACCACCAGACTCCACTCTCTCATATGTCGTTCGCTTGTGATGTGGCTCCTAGCAGCAATCTTGGTGATGTGGCTCAGGCCGTTTGGCAGGGAACCTAGCAGCTTCGGTTCGTACTCAAGAACACTGTTCAAACACTATTTATGGGAACTGGTGTCTCTCCCTCTCATAGAGCCACAAGAGTCGATGGAGCTGCAAAACTGGCTTCACCAGCTCCTAGCTAGTGGTTCGATGAAAGGGAGAGAGAAAATTAGCTTCCATGAAGAACGTTGTTATTTTATTTTTACAGTAGGGATCCATGTCAAGCGGGTCCTACTACGTATCACTTGATTATTATTCACGACCTTTGCTAGCAGTACCACTGCCTTTTCCTATCTAGGGTGGTGGTGTCATTTGCTACCACGTACCACCATTCCATACCACAAAGAGTCCTCATTCATCTCTCATCGCCATCACGTTGCATAGAGATTCATTCCCCATTCTCAAGCATTTTTTTCTTAAAAAAAAGTGTGTCCCACTAAACAGTGCCCCACCCACAACAACATTTATTGGTACAAGCGTAGTCAAGAATTATATATGGAGGAAGTTGGTCAAAGAGATTTATATAAGTGAATTAAGAGTAGCTCATCTGCTTAAGTTCTTTTGATGGAAACATGACCACCCACATTAGTCATCGATGCAGCTAGCTGCTCCTATTTTTGAAATTTATTCTAGTAATAGATTATTTAATAATGTTATTATTCTCATGGTAGGCAACGGTGTGTGTGGACAACAAGTCATTTATGTTGACTTTGATGATTTGATAATGTTATTCTCCTCATGGTAGGGAACAAACAATATTTGTTGACAACAAGTCATTTATGGTAACTTATGATTCTCCAAATCTTATATTGGCTTATTAGTATTTCAAAGATGCTCATGTGGGTAGGAGTTAATATATATCTATGAGAATACATGCACATAAGAAGGGATTCGACGACATAATAAAAGTACCACACAATAAGTTTGATGATGATATATAAAGAAGTATAAATGACCACCTAATTGTTATTTCTAGGAAAATAAGTTTAGATGGTCCAGAATATTTTATTCTAGTTGTGTTTGTGTGATTTTGTTGTCTACAATACTAGAAGATATTGGCTGCGTTGCTATGGGGATTATGGAGAGTTTGGAATGAGACTGAATGGAGATGATGTATGTGGATAGCTTGCAATTAGAGTTAGGAAGTTAGTGGGATTATATATGGCCATTAGTGAAAGATGATGTGGATAGTGGAGGATGATGCAGATTGCTTGTACGTTGAGATATACTTATAGTGGGGATTAGCTTTTTTAGAGATATAGATATAGATATAGATATAGATATAGATATAGATATAGATATAGATATAGATATAGATATAGATATAGATACTCCTATTCCAAATTATATGTTTTGGCATTTCTAAAAACATTGTTCTCACCATGTATCCAGACATATAGTATATCCAAGTGCATAGCAGAAATTGTGTATCTAGAAAAGCCCAAACAGATGGAGTATATAATAAGATTTTTTATTATATCTTTCTGGTATAAAAATAAATTATTAAACTATACTAAAAATATTGTCGCTCTTGTTTATCGGTTTTATAATGAAAATGCACGGCACCGATGTAGAAGAAGACATCATATGTAAACGAAGATTATGAATTCAAGAAAATTATCCCACTTAAAATCCACAGAACATATTTGAGGAGGTATAGATTTAGTAAAATCATGCGGTCGCATAGAAAGGCATAGAAATTGGAAACAACTAGAGAATTGTTGGTAGGACATCAAAAGTTCGGTTTCGTTTCTTTGGTTTTAAGAAACTTTGGTTTTTAGAATAACCTAAGCGATTAGTTTTTCATAGAGCCAGATACTTGACAACTTTAGTTTTCGGTTTTTCCAAAAAAAGTTCAAGTCCTCACCCCCTTGCCCCTACTCGCGTTGTGGCTTCCAGTACCTACAGCCCTGCTCACTGCTGGCCACCGTCATGCATGTGTGCGCTTTCTACTTGTACACACTATGTTAGCTAGGTTGCCAGAGTAGGAGGGTTACGGTTTGGTTATTTGGGAATAGACAGTGAGATTCTGTGAGAGGTTGAGGGGTTTGCTTGGGGACTTTAAGATTGGAGAATGAGCCACGATGGGCTATGACCTTGGAGAGATGGCGAAGCTATTGTTTGAGTTTGATTTTAACTTGGTTCGGTTCTTTGTGACCCTAGAACAAAAACAGAGACCGACAACCAAACTTCTAGAAATTAAAAACCAAAGCCGAAACCAAAAACCGAGAAAATGAATTTCTTTGGTTGGGTTTGCTTTTCAAAGAAAAAAAATGCCCAACCTTACTAGTTGTGTTCGGGGTTTGTAACAAATTAAGTTTCAAGGGAAATACATGAATCTACAAGGCGCTATATGACAAAATGCCACACGAGTTCAGTGGCTTTGTTTTCCATTTCGTTATATCTTACACCCGGGACCCACAGTCAATGGGTAGGACCCGCTCCAGTAGGTACACACTACTTAGTCATGTGCACGGCACACGCCTCCTCGATCGGGGGCCCTATCGATCTAAACTAGCCGCTGAACGGGCGGTACACCTTGAGCGCGCCGATGACGTTGGCGATGGATCCCGTGGCGGCGGCGACGGACACGACGAGGCACGCGGCGCTGAGCAACTGGAGGCAGACCCAGTGCGTGCTGCCCCTGCGCACGCCGCGCTGCACGACGTACATCTCGATGGGGAAGTAGACGGTGAGCGGCCAGAAGGAGACGGCGCCGAGCAGGCCCACCACGTCGCCGAAGAAGGGCAGCAGCATGGCGACGACGGTGGTGAGGCACACGAACGCCGTGCGCCAGACGAGGCGGAACACGCTGAGCCTGAGGGGGCCGAGGGGCAGCTCCGCGGCGATGAAGGCGCTGTCGGGCCAGGCCGCCGATGCCCACTTCTCGACGAAGGCGAAGAGCGGCTGGCAGAAGACCTGGTAGGCGCCCACGAGGTGCACGACGATGGCGACGTTGGCGATGTCCAGCAGCCAGAAGGGCTCGTAGAAGCCGAAGCCGGTGAGCAGGTTGTCCGGCGCCGCGTCGCCGAACGCCGCGTAGCCCATGCACCCGCACAGCATGTAGAAGACCGTCGTTGTCGCCACGCTGATCGCCGTCGCACGCCTCATCACCTTCGCCTCCGACGGCGGCGGCGCCTTCACCGTGTCCTGAACAAACAAACATTACATGGTCAGGAACAGAGGAAAAACAGAGCAACGGCGGCCTGCCACTGTGTTGCAGCTGATCAGAACAAAGCAGCAAGTAGGGTGTTCTTGCTTGCCTGGATTTCGATGAGGATGATGGAGTAGGAGTAGGCGAAGGCGATGTTGCCGAAGGCCTGGAGGCTGCGCCAGACCTTCTGCGTGGGCGTGACGCCGGCGCCGATGCTGATCCCGGTGAGGCTGCCCTGGAACCCGCCGTTGGCGACGGTCTGCATGACGCCGAGCACGAGCCCGATGATGGAGTAGGTGAAGGACATGACCGCCGCCACGATGGACAGCCACCAAATCTGGTCGAAGTCCGGTATCTGCGAGAACACCACCTCGGCCACGCCGAACAGGATCATGTACGGGTTGCTGGAGCTCCGGCACGGATTCCGGTGGCCCTTGGCGTGGAAGCAGTCCGCCCTCTTGATCGCTCTGCATAACAAGTTCAGATGATGAGATTGAGAGACAAGCACTGGAGACTAATCGATTAATCAATTGATTAGTTGAAGGAAGAAAGCGGCAAAAGATTGTTACGCACAGCATGCTGATGGAGGCGGCGATGGTGTAGCCGATGGCGACGCCGAAGAGGTTGGCGTACTGGATGGCGCCGCAGAGCGTGACCTTGGCGCCGCCGAGGCTGGCGCGGACGGCGTCCATGTAGGTGTAGTTGCGCTTGCCGGCCACGGGGTCGCCGGAGCGGTAGCACTCGGCGAGCAGCGTGGAGGTGTAGTAGATGACGACGGCGAAGAGCAGCATGACGGCGGGGCCCGCCGCCCAGCCCAGCTGCGCGACGGCCCACGCCAGGGACAGCACCCCGGAGCCGATCACCGCCGTGATGATGTGCGCGCTCGCCGTCCACACCGTGCCCGTCCGCCGCGGCCGCCCGTCGTCGTCGTGAAACTCGTCGGCGCTGCTGCCGACGCCGCGGCGGGCCTCCACCAGCGACAGCTCGTCGAACGGGGCCTGCTTCTTCGCCACCATTTCTTCGCCGGACGACGACGCTAGTAGCTAAGCTTGGTAGGGGAGCCTAGTGGCGTTCTTGATCGATGGCTAGCGCTTCGCTCTCTTGTGATTGATGTGTGGGGAATGAACGGGGGAGAAGGGGAGAGGGGGAGTATATATAGAGACGAAGACGAGGAGACGGCATGTGGTAGCGTGCAATGGCAGCGCCGCAGCAGGCCGGCGGGCGGCGCGCGGTGGCTGCTGCCCGTGGCCGGGCGTCCGCGTGGACGGTCTGGCAGAGCATCAGCCATGAGGGACATTGGCTTTCCAAGCTCCCAACGAATCACTTCCACTTGGCGGTGCCAACGGTGGCACCTGGCACGGCTCCTGCAGTCCACTACTCCTTCGTAGCCTGCTAGTGCTATAGGGTAACAACTAACGGCTAACAACCGTTGTCTTTATTTTCTCCTGCAGTCAGCGCTGTCTGTCTTTTTTTTTTTTGAAAATACCAAACTGTATTCAACTAGAAATACACCATACAGACTCGATACAGACTGGTACATACGCTACACGTACACCGTATGGGATACAGAGGATATCTGTTCCACCTACTTGCACTAAGGACCTCTAGAAAGATAGATATTACAAACAGGTCCTCAACCCTGCTGGTTACGGATTGAAGAATCAGCCGCCGGCGACGAAGACCACCACCTTCACTCGCCGTCGCCGAACCCGATACCGGAGGAAGCCACCGGCGTGGACTGCAGCAGATGTTCCATCTCGCAAGCGAGCCGAGTTTTTTGGATATCCGTCCGTCAAGACCACATGCCAGGTGCAGCTGCCGTCGGAAGCTCCGGCGATGAACTCCGTCGTCGTCGTGAATCCAAACCCGTCCCCTCCCCCCAACCTTCTCCAGATCCGCAGATCCCTCCGAAATCCCAAGCAAAGACGCCAGCATATGAAGAAAAGAGTGACGAACCTGGGCCGCCACCGAGTCGACGCGCTCCGCCTCCGCCGTCGCCTCCCCAAGACAGCAGATCGATGGCGGGTACTGACATCTAACCAAACCACCACGTGCTCGTCGTCGGCGCCGGAGGGGAGCGCCGCCGAGACGGGGAGGAGCACGGGGGACCTTCACTCCATGGCTTCGTCGTCGCCGCCGCCACGCCGCCGCCGCCCGAGACCTAGACCTAGACCCACTAGGACCTACCCTACGACGCCGGACGGAGCGCCGCCGCTCCCCCACCCCTCCGAGGCCCCGAGGGCCGCCGGAGGCGAAGGGGAACGGCGACCTCGCCGGCGCGGGACCCGAATCGCCTTCCCGGTCGCCCCTGGGCACTGTAGCCCTAGCTCGGGGACGGGAAAGGGGAAAGAAGTGACGAGGAGGGGTTTTTTTTTTTAGCGCTGTCTGTCTTTTGCTAATCACTCGACGGTGCAGAACCCAGCAATCTGTACGCACATGCTTAGGGATAGGAATAGATGTCTAGAAATTAAATCCGAAATGTCTGAGTCTGTATCTATTTTGTAATATAGATATGTATCTGTTAAAACATAATCTATTTAAAAGTTTCCTCTCCGTGACTAATAATTTAATTTTAACATTATATATATTACTAATGATGCATTGAAACTATTTAGTGTTATAACACTTTTTTTTAGATTACGTAGCAACATAGACGCTCATAATATGCGCACACACTTACTTCTATGAATATATGTGCGTAAACCCTACCCTATAGAGCCTCCGAAGGACGGAGCCGGGAGAAAGTCACCACAAATTAACTTTTAATATTAATTTAATGTTGATAATGATACACAAATATTAAATGATTTTAGTATTTTTCTAATTTATTTTAAATCTAATATATTTATTGCTACAAATTATTTTAATACTTTAATTTATTTGTTGCTAAAATAAATTATTTTATATAATTTTAGTTCCATTATAAGTATTATATTAATAATGAATGATTAATCATTATATAATCACTAAATATTAATTTATAATGAAATTATTTTTTATAATATACTATTTTCTATACATCCTTATAATCTATTATTTTCTATACATCCACATACTATATTATCTATATTATGTAGCCATTTTGTAAATGTAACTGGTAAAGCAAAATGGCTACTTGTTGTCTACGTTCCTTAAATATCTTCACTTATTAAGTAATAATATCCATTATAATTTAGTTTACTTAGATATTGGAGATTATTATAAGTGTACTTTGAATTTATTTCACTTTGCTTATTGGCGAACTTAGTAGTAAATTTACATTCATCTATGCTTGTTTTAGCAATATGCATTCTGAGTTGAAATGACTGAATAATATATATCCGAATAGAAATTTGACTATCAGACATTCATTTCGTATTCGTATCCGAAAAGATTAGTAATCGTATTCGAATCCGAATTAAAATGTAGTAAAAGATGACACCAGGACCAGATTCCATGTGAATCCGATCCATTTCCATCCCAGCCTACGCATATATACTCCTTACATTCTAGTTTCTAAATTGTAAAGTTATTATAGCTTTTTAAAGATACATAGATTTGATTAATAATATATCTATAAATCTATATCTCTTATATAAACAAACCCCACTAAATTTATTTATCTGGCTTCTCCTTGCGCCACATCAGCAATTTTCAGTTATCAAAAAAATTCCACCTCCATGATACGCCAGTGCCGCCCGACGCCCTTCCTCGACCCCTCGCATCCATCGTATGCCCTCGCTGCTCAAGTGCAAAATCAATTCTCCACCACAAGTCCACCAACGCACCAGATTCATCTTCCATAACGACGCAACTAAATTGAATTGTCACTATAGAAGGAAACGAAAGGTCCTCACCTCCTTCCCATAATCTATAAATAGCTCTGCTCTGCCTCTGCTATCCTCGCCGCCCGCCCCGCTCCACCAGGGGCATCATGCCCTGCCTCGCTCACACTAGGGTACTGCGCTTCACCTCCGCTCGGCTCTACCATGCTCGGCGTCGCTGTTTCGGTCCGCCTGTTCCCGGCACACGATGCCTCCAGAACTTTGCCCACGATGGCTCACTCGCTGCGTCCGCTCCCGTAGTTGTTGGGTGGTGGTAGAGCCCGTCTCCAACCATGGTGGCCGTTCGGGGTTCGCCGGTGAGGATGGCATCTAGAAGTGGAAGAAAAAACATCTGCGAGGATGTCCCATGCGGAACAGTAGTTCCATACCAGAGTCCCAAGGATAGAGGGAAGACGAATTACTGAATGAGTGGATCAGAAGCTATCCGCGTGATAGCGTGTTAGAGATGGAAGAACCAAAGGTAAAGCCGTGTCGTGCATGCAGGGTGCTTTACGTCAAGCAGTTCCCACAATTGAAACCGATCTGTACGAGTGCTATTATATGCTTTCTTTTTTTACAAATTTAAAAATATATGTATATATATGTGTGTATTTTCTTTGTCAAAACATGTATTTGAACAATGGACATTTTGTTAAGCTTTACTAAAAAAGGACCATTGTTTTCCATTAATATTTTCAATCAAAATTATAAAGTATAAAAAAATAAAAGAATGTTCATAAATTCCTTTTCATACCCGCAGCAACGCGCGGGGAATCCACCTAGTAATGTATATGTGCAAAGCAATAATGTCGTGGGGAGTGATTTTGCCATGGGGAAAGAAATGATCTGGGGTAGTGTCTAGGTACGTAGCAAAAGTTACTATGTCTACACAAAAGCAAGAACAACTTACCGGGAGGAGGTAAAGAAAAGAGCCAAAACGATTTACACAGTTTGGACTGTGTGATAATACGTGTATTCAGTGTCTTGCACTAGTTTGTCATGTCACGCACTGACGCACGCTATATATTCGCTGTGTGAGTGAAGTGAGGAAATAATAATGATTAGAAGGATGAGAGGATAGGGCCTGACATGTTTGGAGAAAGAGAAAGGCAGAGACTTTTTGTGCACTCAATTGAGATCGATGAGCGTGAGGATCGAGTAGGCCAAGGCGATGTGGCCTGTGCGCACTACTACAGAGCGCAGATTGGGCAACGGCATATGCGTGATCGCCACATGGTTCACAGATCACAGTTCATCGCACACACATGCGTGGTTTGGTGGCAATTGTGTTTCGTTTTGGGCTGTTGAGTCGAGCTCCTTTCATTAGAGAATTTGCTGAATGAGGTATATGTGCAAAGCAATAATGTCACTGCCAGTTTGTACGAGCGATCATACGCATTATTGCTTACACAAAGAGGGTGTGCAGCGAAAGCAAAACAGTATACTTCTTTCCGGAGAATAAGAAGGGTACAGCGCCAAATATAAAAAGGGTTGAGCACTTCATGCGCCTCACTAGTGAATCATTGCTCACCGGTCACCACCACCACAGCATGCATAACTAACTCATCGTGATAAAGACTGAAGGAGTTTGTTCATGGTGTCACATTCAGAGAACCAGTTAGAATGAATTGAATGCCATTGGCTAATGAAGATGTTTTTCTTTTTCCATTGCACTTGTGCTTTTGTTTGCAGTAAAGAAATGTTCTCTTTCGGTTGTTTTAACAGTAATTTATGACTTATGAGAGAGAATAAGCCACAGAGTATGGCTGATAAGCAAGCTAAAATAAGCAGATGAACAAATAGGGAGAATTTTTTTATGAACAAAGTAACCCATTGCATATTCAAATTTCAAATGCTATATAACTGCACTAGAATAGAAGAATACTTATTCATCAATCAGACACTGACAGAGGTGAACATGCCCGACTTCACTACCAACCGGTGCCATCACTTCACTATTTTTAAGGAGTGATGCTAAAACATACACCCTTTTTGTTTTCGGCATCATTTTGAGCCCACGTTGTGGAGGGTCTAGGCATGCATTATGTGTACTGCACGTGATTGCATAGTTGGGCTATAGTGACCCGACCCGATGAGGGAATGGCAAGCCACATGCCTACCGCTGCTCCTTCTCAGAAACCCTGATTTTATTTTAAATTTGTAAGGTCCCTAAATGTTGTTTGTGACATACTCCATCCATCCCTCAATGATTGCAGTTTTAGGATCGAGTGGAGAAACCAATAATAGATGCGAAAGTAGACCTCCCATGTATCCCTCGATGTGTGTGAGAGCCACACTCTCCCTTGGGTGCAGAGCTAGCACCAGCACAACCCTCTACTCTGGACGCCTTGAGGAATCATTTGCACCTGATCTTTCTAGACCTCACTAGGAGCACATCATAGAGGGGGATCTTAGTGCGGAGCTTCCCAAGAAGGTTGTAAGACCGAGGCGTGAAAATGCATGCGCGAGGTATAAGCGTGGGCATAGAGCAAAAGAGGTGAAGAGTAGCTAGAGGGCACAACGGTGCGGCTATATTGTTGGCTCTAAGTCTCATCTAGAGCCCCTTCCATGACATCCATGACGTCTGCCCTCGGCGGTCACCATAATGTTCGGAGCACCTTCATTCCATGACATCCGTCTAGGCGAGATAATTGGGGCTCGGAGTCAGATATTGAACATGGATGTGGAAGGGAGTGCTTGCAACAGATTTGTTTTCTCCGGGTGTGGGTGTTTTTTAAGAGAGAAAACAAGTGACAAATGTCTCATTTTGGTTTTATCCTGAATAGGTCCCACGAGCTAGCACCCTAGCTTGTGATATATGTGTGTGTGTGTGTGAGAGAGAACTATAGGATTGCAGTTATTATGGGCGGAGGGAGTAGAATATAGCGTGCTCAATCCCACTCATGTGTTGTCTAGCTCAAAGGGAACGGTGGCTCTCCAATTATACCGGTGTGTCGGTTAATGTTGATCAAATGATTGATTATAATTAGATAATGAGGTGAGATCGAAATTACTAATTCCAGGTGTTGCCGGCCGGTACTCCACCCTCGTGTAGTGTATATGGCCATATGGGGGCACACGGTCAGTGAAGCTTTCTCATTCTTCTTCGGACGGTGCGGTGACCTAAGCTACCATTTGCGTTGACTCTGGCACTCTGCTGAAAAGGAGATCAGAGACTCGCGTTGACCTGGGTCAGACCAACGCGCGATCCCCATTCCCGCGGTCCCGCCGCCTGATTTGCGGGAAGGCCCTACGTATGTACTATGCTGACACGTGGGGTTGCTTGGGTAGTTCGGCACAGTGGGCTGGCCGCTGTGGTGGCCAAGTGGCAGGTCGGTAGTAGTGGCAGTACGTGGTCCGTCCTGAGTCCTGACCTGACCGGTCGATCTCATCCGTTGCCCCGCCGGCCCATCAAGGTGTGGGCAACGATTGGCAGAAAATCAAGTTGGGCTGGCCGAGATCCGTGAACGGACAACGGAGGCCAAAATGCTCGGAGTCTTCTTGGGTCAACGATCTTGCTTGTGATGGCATTCACTGACATGGCATGCCAACATATGGCAGTACGTTGGGATCGAGCCAACAAATGCTACAGCTGTACTTAGATAAGAGGTCTAAAAAAAAACATATGGCAGTACGTACTACTGTGCAAAGCGTTGCAAGAGACGATCGAGCACGAATATGTGCGCGCGTGTGGTACGGTGGTCGTGGATAATCATCATATCTAATCTTCTCGGCATAATCTACCGCACTGATCGACACCCATCTGTGCACCAGCATGCACGAAGTACTCTCTCCGTCCGACAAATAAACGTAATTTTTTACTTCGTGATTCATGTTTGACCATTCATCTTATTTAATTTTTTATATAAATAATAAAATAAATAAATCATTATAAAAATATATTTAATGATAAAATAAGTTATAACAAAACAAAAAATATTTATTAAACTTTTTAAAATAAGGCGAATAACGGTCAAACATTAATAAGTCAAAGAATTGTGTTTATTTATGGGACGGAGTGCGGTCTCATTGACAGTCGCGTATAGGGTTTAATTACCTAGCATGCATCGTAGAGCTTTGGGTATACCGTACACTACGTGAAAAATCCACTGTAGGAGCGCCTCGCCATTTCTAGTAGGGGCGGCTCGTGATCCAGCCGCCCCTACGGTGGATGGGCGCGGGAGCAGCGGCCGAGATCACCGGCCGCCCCCTCTAATGCCTTGTAAAGGCTGGGTGGTGATCAGCCGCCCTTACTAGTGGCTTTGTAGTAGGGGCGGTGGTGATCGGCCCGGCCCTAAATGGGTTTTCACAAAATTAGTTAAAAAGAGGCACCAAATTATCTCAAATGAAAAACTTTTGAATACAAAATAGTTTTATCTCATCAAGATACATATTTCATACGTAGAACACTTTTGCATTTGGAAAAGTTTTAGTAAACTCTTCTCACGGGGTTTGAAAATCCAAGGCGAGACTTGGTCAACTCTAGTCAAACGAGGCACCAAATGACCTCAAATGAAAACCTTTTGAATACAAGATAGT
Organism: Themeda triandra; assembly: GCA_018135685.1. NCBI lineage: Eukaryota > Viridiplantae > Streptophyta > Magnoliopsida > Poales > Poaceae > Themeda > Themeda triandra. Next base: position 47,418 of record JAENPR010000629.1, read on the forward strand.
TTTGTCTCATCAAGATACATATTTCATATATAGAACACTTTTACATTTGGAAAAGTTTTAGTAAACTCTTCTCACGGGGTTTCAAAATCCAAAGCGAGACTTGGTCCACCCTAGTCAAACGAGGTACCAAATGACCTCAAATGAAAAACTTTTGAATACAAGATAGTTTTATCTCATCAAGATACATATTTCATAGTTAGATCATTTTTGCATTTGAGGAAGTGTTGGTAAACTCTAGTCACAAATTCTTGAATCCCACACGAGACTTAATGAAACTTCATGCGGGACGAGTGGATTTAGAACTACACTTTCGCAACGCTTCGTCGAATGCAAAAATGACCTTTCTATGAATTGTTCGTCTTGACGAGTGGATCAAACCTGATGTTCATGACTTTTCGAGGTGGGCCCGTCTAGGGGTCGAAAACCCGCGTCTAGCCGTGAAAAACTGAAGTTTCAAAGTTTGAGTGGTCCAAACAATCCCGAGATGAAAAGGTGACCATTGGAGAAAATATGTATCTTGATGAGTGGATCAAACTTGCTGCTCATCACTTTTGCATCTGAGGCCATCTAGGGTCTGGTCAACGTGTATTTTCCGAAAAAACAAAGGTTTGACTTGGTCAACCTAGGTGAAACGAGGCCCTGAATGACCTCAAATGAAAAACTTTTGAATACAAGATAGTTTTGTCTCATCAAGATACATATTTCATACATAGAACACTTTTACATTTGGAAAAGTTTTAGTAAACTCTTCTCACGGGGTTTGAAAATCCAAGGCGAGACTTGGTCAACTCTAGTCAAACGAGGTACCAAATGACCTCAAATGAAAAACTTTTGAATACAAGATAGTTTTGTCTCATCAAGATACATATTTCATAGATAGACCATTTTTGCATTTGGGGAAGTGTTGGTAAACTCTAGTCACAAATTCTTGAATCCCACACGAGACTTAATGAAACTTCATGCGGGACGAGTGGATTTAGAACTACACTTTCGCAACGCTTCGTCAAATTAAAAAATGACCTTTGTATGAATTGTTCGTCTTGACGAGTGGATCAAACCTGATGTTCATGACTTTTCGAGGTGGGCCCGTCTAGGGGGTCGAAAACCCGCGTCTAACCGTGAAAAACTGAAGTTTCAAAGTTTGAGTGGTCCAAACAATCCCGAGATGAAAAGGTGACCATTGGAGAAAATATGTATCTTGATGAGTGGATCAAACTTGCTGCTCATTACTTTTGCATCGAGGCCATCTAGGGTCTGGTCAACGTGTATTTTCCGAAAAAACAAAGGTTTGACTTGGTCAACCTAGGTGAAACGAGGCCCTGAATGACCTCAAATGAAAAACTTTTGAATACAAGATAGTTTTGTCTCATCAAGATACATATTTCATACATAGAACACTTTTACATTTGGAAAAGTTTTAGTAAACTCTTCTCACGGGGTTTGAAAATCCAGGGCGAGACTTGGTCAACTCTAGTCAAACGAGGTACCAAATGACCTCAAATGAAAAACTTTTGAATACAAGATAGTTTTGTATCATCAAGATATATATATTTCATAGATAGACCATTTTTGCATTTGAGGAAGTGTTGGTAAACTCTAGTCACAAATTCTTAAATCCCACAGACTTAATGAAACTTCATGCGGGACGAGTGAATTTAGAACTACACTTTCGCAACGCTTCGTCGAATGCAAAAATGACCTATATATCAATTGTTGGTCTTGATGAGTGGATCAAACTTGATGTTGATGACTTTTCGAGGTGGGCCCGTCTAGGGGTCGAAAACCGCGTCTAGCCGCGAAAAACCGAAGTTTCAAAGTTTGAGTGGTCGAAACAATCTCGAGATAAAAAGGTGACCATTGGAGAAAATATGTATCTTGATGAGTGGAGAAAACTTGCTGTTCATCACTTTTGCATCGAGGCCATCTAGGTTCCGGTCAACGCGTATTTTCGAAAATAAAAATTAATATATCTTAATTTTACCTTTGAAAAAAAAGAAACGGGCCAAAACGGCCCTTGATTCACGGTCCAATCTCTCGGCCGCTAAGGCCCGTGCAACAAAGCAATCGTTGATCTCATATGAATGGCCGAGATCGACCGGCTAAAATGAACTCATATAAAACCCGGCCAAACCCTAGTGCCCTCACTCCTCCTTTCCTTATCTCCACCGGCCAAACCCTATCCCCTCTTTCTCCGCCGCCCGCAGCCTCGCCGGAGCTCCTCGATGCGGCTCTCCCATCCCATCGCGTCCCGCCCTTGTCTCTTCCGCCGGTGATTCCCCGTCGCCGCGGACCGGCGGCAGCCAGCCGGCCATGTCGTGCTCCCACCTCTCCACCGCTGGTCCTCCTCGGTGCTCGCCCGCCGCGCCTCCACCACCCGGCGGCGCTCCGCCCCGCGGTCGGGCCTCGTGGTGCGGTGCTCCTCCGCGATCTCCGCACCCGCATCGACTCCGTCAAGAACACGCGAAGATCACGGAGGCCATGGGCCGGTGGCCGCCGCCAAGGTCCGGCGCGCGCGGGGAGGCCGTCGTCTCCTCCCGCCCCTTCTCGGAGGCGGCGGGTGGAGGTGCCCTACAACATGAACCGGGAGATCAGACGGAGGACATCGACCGCCCCCACCCGCACCCGCCCGTCAAGAAGGTGGCGCTCGTCGTCCTCACCGGCGAGCGCGGCCTCGCGGGGCTTCAACAACAACGTGCTCAAGAAGGCGGAGACCCGCATCGAGGAGCTCCGGCGGCCGCGATGGCGCTCGCCGCACGCTTGCGCGGCTCGCCGCGGCGCGTGCCCGCGGGGCTTGCCCGCACGGCGGCGGTGGCTCGGGGCTGCGACCGGTCCCCTCCCTCCTATCCCCTCTTTGTCTTGCTCTAGATCGATGGGATTTATGAGATTAAGACCTGCGGGATCCGGAGTCAAATTTGAGTACGAGGAGCGCTACGGGAAACGGGGACCCGGCCGTGGAGCCGCCGGCGGCTCGCCGCCCTCCGACGGCAAGTCGGTTGAGTCTCCGACCACGCCGACGGCCGCTCGTCCAGCCCTGGTTCGTGCTCATCCCCTTCCCCCCGATCGATGCTCTATTTTTGGCGTGTTTTTTTCCTCACCTATTTTAATGAAAATAATAGCAAAATCTGGACGGGGAAGTGATTGTTCTGTATGACTTGTTGTGGGACAAATCCTTGTTAGTCTACGTAGTGACTTAGATGCCCAATGCTTATGGATTATGATAAGAAATCATCTGTTCTGTCAGTCTTTGGTTTATCCGTACAACTCGCCGATTCTAACTTTATATCATGTAATTCTGCAATCCAATGTTTATGTTTCGTAGTTTGTGTTGTGCAGATTAGCATATGAAGTAAGCCGCTTGTTGGCACTTGATTGCTGGTCGGTTAAGGCTTCTTTTTCCCAAGTGCTAGGTGCATTTTCTTTAACCAACTAGTTGGGTGGTTTCTGCTGCTTGTGCACCGAGAGCTGCGTCAATCTTTGCCAACATTTTTACTTTCTTATAAGTACCATGGTTTACTGTTACAGTTCTTTGATGCTTGTGTTCATCATACAATCATCTGCTTGTGTTCATAATACAGTCATCTTGTTTGTGTTCATAATAAGTGAAGACGTTTATTGTTTTCATTGTCTATGCACCTGTTTTGTTATACTAGCTGTTCTCCAGTTTATTCATCTCAAAACCTTTATTGTTTTCACTGTCTATGCACGTTCTCCTTCCGCTTGTGCTTAACTGAATCGAGATTTGCTTGATCTACAGTTTAGTGTGTGCTTGCTTGGAAAGACTAGCAGCTTCCTATTGTCTCTCATGGAAATGAGCCCCAGGTGATGTGATTACAGTTACTATCCTTCGAATCATGGTAATAGTAGATTGTAATCACAAGTTTATTGTAATTTCCAACTGCCTCTTGCTCGTTGATTATTATTTCTTGTGCATTTCTTGGGATCTTAAGCACTATCGTTCTTTCTCTTTTTCAGTTCTTTACCATCTACATGTTAGCCACTCCATCAGAATAGCAAGGTGAGCTCCTGCTTTCTTTGGTTCGCAAACTATTAAGGTGCTCACTTGTCTTGTAATGCTCTCTATAATTGTCATAGGAGTTAGCATGGGGCAATGTCATTCTTGATCTAAACTTGTTTGTTCTTAATTCCATATCATCAGCAGTTTTGTTCAATGAGGATGAAGAACCCAACTAATGATAGTTGTTGCTGCATGCTGGATGATAGTTCTTTGCTCAAATAATTAGTGATTGTCTTGCTTAGTGAAAAGTGAAAACTGGAATAAGAGTATTTGAGGCATTTACTTAGTTGTTTCTACAAATCATTCACTTGTACTTAGAAGTGGACCATTTGTACTTAGAAGTGCCTTGTAAATTTGATGGACTTGTGGAACTTTTGAATTATGAACTTGTTGCGATGGAATTGTGTATTTGAATAATATATATCTTTGTCTTGTGGTCTAATCGATATTTGTGAATTTGATGGACTTGTGAATTTGGATTGTGGTCGATTTGATGTATATGAGCGTGTGGTCGATTTGATATATATGTCTTTGTGGTCGGATTTGATTATTGTAATTTTTATTTTTTTTGTGCTGAAAATTCTTTGTAGGGGCGGCTCTAGATTGAGCCGCTCTTCTGTGGATGTCCTTGTAAGGGCGGGCTGGTGATCCGGCCGCCCTTGTAAACCCACCGTAAGGGCGGCCGGTGTTGAGCCGCCCCTACAGTGGCCGACCACTGTAAGATCGGTGGCATAGGGGCGGTTACTGTAGCCGCCCTTACAGTGCTACAGTAGCCGCCCCTGTAGTGCTCTGCTGTAGCAGTGGTCACTACGTGAAAAAAGCACTAAGGGAGCGCTTCCCCTTTCACTGTAAGGGCGGCTGGTGATTGAGCCGCCCTTACAGTGGTCAGGGTCACCGTAGGGGCGGCTCAATCACCGGCCGCCCTTACGGTGACCTTCACCGTAAGGGCGGCGGTGATTGAGCCGCCCCTACAAAGTGGTCTGTAGGTGTATAAGCGGGTTTAAAAAATTTTAAATTTTATAAACGACGTCGGATGGAAAAACTTTCTATATGAAGTTTGTACATCTCAAAAAGTTATGAAACTTTATAGTTGAAAACTTTTTTATTTGACTTCATCTAGTCATGCGAAACCTACGTTTTAGTTTCTCAAATTTGAAATTCAAATTTTAAAAATGACCTCGGATGAAAAAACTTTCTATATGAAGTTTGTACATCTCAAAAAGTTATGAAACTTTATAGTTGAAAACTTTTTTATTTGACTTCATCTAGTCATGCGAAACCTACGTTTTAGTTTCTCAAATTTGAAATTCAAATTTTAAAAATGACCTCGGATGAAAAAACTTTCTATATGAAGTTTGTACATCTCAAAAAGTTATGAAACTTTGTAGTTGAAAACTTTTTTATTTGACTTCATCTAGTCATGCGAAACCTACGTTTTAGTTTCTCAAATTTGAAATTCAAATTTTATAAATGACCTCGGATGAAAAAACTTTCTAAATAGAAAGTGTAAATCTCGAAAAGATATGAAAGTTTGTAGTTGACGACTTTTTGATTTGATATCATTTAGGTCCTTAAATAAGCAAATTACTTTTGGTTGGGTACAATATGTGGGGAACTAAAACTATATAGAGACACATGTGATGGTGTAGTGCGGTGGTAGAAGGAAGAACCGCGAAAGCATGAGGTCTTGGGTTCGAATCCCGGGTGACGCATAGTCCGAAAAATGCTCGAAAAAAATATGGTGTGAATAGAGAGGCATGGTGGTTGACTTGGTGGGGGCCCTTCCGGGTTTAAAAATTTTTTTTGCTATTATTTTTGAGTTTTTTTCGGATTTTTTGTAAAAATGCGGATTTGTAGGGGCGGTTTCGTGAGCCGCCCCCTGCAGTGCGGGAGCGGCTATAGCGCGGGCGCACAGGGGCGGCTGCCCCAACCGCCCCTACAGAGGCTGGGCAGCCGCCCCTACAGAGGCCTGCTCACGTAGTGGGTATACGTACGGCTATGCGCGTGCATGCATCGATCTTTTCCTCAACTGCTGAAAATCATCTCCATCGTCTTTCCCCGCGATACCACGAAGCATCTGGAAGAGTGGAAGTGCAGAATTCTGTATTCGAGTGTGACCGGTCGGCTATAGCGCACAGGCACGCCTGTTTTCTCCTTTTCTCCGATCGATATATCAGCTACAAAGGAGTGGTCTTGTCCGATCATCCAAGAAGATAAATGAACTAACACGTGTCCTTCCATTGCGCCCTTTTCATCCTTTTCTAATTAACGATCGATGATCACCCTTACGTACACATAAAAGCTTGTTCTTTGTGTTGTACACTTGAATCAAAAGAAGTTTAGGTACGTAAGTGGGAGCTCCCCTGGCCCACAACTAAAGCATCATGCATGCGGCGAATCGGTCGTGGGTGAGGAGGAACAATAACTTCGCTACGTGAGATGAGAATGAGATTACGCGTCGTAAGCGTTTGGATTAGAGAAAAGAAAAAGAAAAAGTAACCTTCCAAAGCCCTTCACTTTTTATGAGCATCTGTAGACTGTAGACTGTGGTAGGATCGACCAAGCAAAGCATAAATGCTACTTTACAATTTCTTGATTCTTGAAACGGACCCGTGGTGCATGCATGTCCATTGTACTGTGCTCTCGCACGCGCAACGTCCATGCGTGTCGATACTCGAGTACACTAGTCACACTAATCTGTTCTCTTAACAAGCGAACGAGAGCTTGCACGATGGTCGATTTAGATCGTTAAATTATTTGATCATCAAGTTGGGCTAGTCGAGAATTGAGACGATCCGCACCGCGGCCGTGAACGGAGCCCAAAATCAGTCCCAAAATGCTCGAAGTCTTCGGTTGGGTCATGTCGCTTTGCATCGTCATGGCAACAGATGGTAGCGGCACGTAGAGTACTGTGGAACACAGTCGTTGGAAGAGATTAGCACGAATATGTGCGCGCGGGCGGTACTCGTGGATATCAATCATCAGATAGTAAGCGTCTGCGGCCGTCCCGCCGCCGTATCTTCTTGGCATAATCTACCGCACTGACACCATCGTGTCATGCACACGAGCGTACACTCTTCGATCGATGAGGGCTATAGCTAGGTAAACCCCGTACGCGACTGCGAGCCACCACATGCATGCAACAATATGCTAGAACAGCCTATACGTATTGTATACTGTTACATGCGTGCAGTGGACGTTCATTTGCAGGTAACCATGCATATCTTATCTTGCTACTACTACACTTGTACTTGGTTTAGCTGCCATCCACTAGTTACGAATTTACGATCACATTACGTACGTCGTTGTAACAAGAATGAATGAATACAAGAAGAAGAAAAAATGACCAAAACACGTACGGCGAGAACGCCACGAGCCATGCATTCACATATAATCATTGATCTATGGGTAACCGGTGACGTGCTGGTAGGTAGTAAGTTGGGTATACGTCTATGCGCGTGCATGCATGCATGTTCTTCGCGCCTGAAAATCATCCATCATCTTTCATTTCAATTCCCCGCGAAGCATCTGGAAGTGCATGCAGTGGTGAGTGACCGGTCCCCAATAGCAGGCACGCCTGTTTCTCCTTTTCAGATATCAGCAAGGAGCGGCGTCTTGTCCGATCATCCAAGAAGATAATATGAGTATATATGCCAGATAACTAACTATAGATACATAGTGAATCCAATCAATCCTCTTAGTTTCTCCACTTTTTCTCCCTTTCATTATTTTTTAACGATCAGGGTGATCACCTTATTCAAAAAGGTTGTTCTTCTCTCTTTGTATACATGTAACGAAATTAGGTACGTGGGAGCTCGATCCTGGCCCACTGATCGACTAAAGCATGCATGCGCGCGGCGAATTGGTCGTGGGTGAGGAAGAATTTTGCTACGTGATGAGATCGATTATTGCAAACAAGCACGCATGCATGGACACGCGTAAGCGTTGGATTAGAAAAAGAAAAAGAAATTAAGTCCAGTTTTCACCCCCCCCCAACTATCGTGTCCGTCTAATTCATTCCCCCAACTACAAAACCGTCATTCCCGACACCCCAATTATCAAAACAGTTCACTTTTGGCACCTAGGAGGGGGCAAAGCTGTTATGACCGATGTTGAGCCGTTTTAACCATGTAGGACCCACGTGTCAGCCACCCATCATCTCCCTCTCCATCTCCATGGCCGACCAGCAGGTGTGCACAACCATCAGCCATGGACGAGCATGGAGGAGCCATGGGCGAGCATCGAGCGCCACCACATTGCTCGCGGAGCCTGGCCTGCACCTCGTAGGTGATGGTGACGACGGCCTCGCAGCGATCGGCGATGTGGAGGTGGGACAGCAGCTTGGAGGTGTTGCTGGTGCCGAACACCTTGTGTATGGCGGCGAAGCGCACGACGCCTGGTCGCTGCTGAAGTAGGGCGCGAAACACGCACTCCGGCATGCACCGCCGGCGTAGGAACTTGCACGCGCCGCACGAGGACGCTGCGCCCGCCGCGGTGGCCGCGGCCCCTCCGTTGGCAGCGGCAACGGCAACGGCAGCGGCGGCTCCGGCCATGTTGATCGCACTGGAGCAAACACGACAAGCAAAGCAAGCCGTTTTGCTCCACCACCTTGCTCGTGCGTCGCCGCCGTAGCCTGCTCACGTACCGCTATGTTGCTTGCGCGCTGCCGGCGTAGAAAGAGAGGGGCCAGCGTGGAGATGGAGAGAGATGATGAGTGGCTGACGCGTGGGCCTCATATGGTCAAAACTGCTCATAATACTTCAAAACAGCTTTGCCCCCTCCCAGGTGCCAAAAGTGGACCATTTTGATAATTGGGGTGCCCGGAATAGACGGTTTTATAGTTGTGGGTATGGATTAGACCCACGCGATAGTTGAGGGGTGAAAACTGGACTTAATCCAAAGAAAAAAGTAACCTTCCAAAAGCTGTTTTGCTTTTTATGGGCATTTTAGACTGTAGACTGTGGTAGGATATGATGATCGACCAAGCAAAGCATATGTGCTATTTTATTTAGTTTCTTGATTCTTGAAAGAGCCCCGGCCGTACGTGTGCATGCATGTTCATTATATTGTGCTCTCGCACGTGCAACGTGCATGCGTATGGATGCTTAAGTACGCTAATCACACTAATCTGTCCTCTTAACAATCGAGCCAGCTTGCACGACGTCGCTGTACTAGATTGTTGCATTATTCGATTCCATCAATCTTAATTTGGCTATTACTATATTATTCTTACTAATTGGAGCTTCGAAAAAAGGGATTCATGTCATTAATTCTCACACAAAGACTCTGTCATCCATCCACGAAACAATAGCGCGCCATTAATTCTCAGCACGGTTGTGGTTATGTATTTTCGCTTTTTGTTAGAAGACACGAATGAACGTTCACAAAGTCCATTTCTATAATAAATAAAAAATTACACGTTCATCCATGATACCAATGACTTATTTATATATTAGTTACAAATATAATGTCGTGTCACGAGTTCTATATATATAATAACTCTCTGATAATAATTTTGTCTCCAGATGGAAACCATAGCCTGTGCACAGAAAATGCTTTGTTTCTATATTTTCATTACAGGTAGCATATTTTGGTCAAAGCTATGCTTTTCAAAGAACAATCAACTTTTCATTACAAGTATAAGCCAAACGAGTATCCAATAAGAATTCAGTCCAAATACACGCATTCTTATGCAGACTTCCCTCCCCACTCGGTGGCCCATCAAGGCCCAGCGACAAGTGGCCCAACTTCTCCCACGCCAGGCAGCACATTGGCCCACCGCAATTTATCTATGAAAAATTGCTAAATAGATTTTACCATTTGCCTACTGAATTGCTAAACAGATTTTACCAATTTATCTATGAAAATTTTGAGCGTTGTATACCCTGCAGAATTCTGGGCTTGCCCACAGCCAATGGGTTTTAGATTGTAAAAAAAAAAAAAAAAAAAAAAAAACTCATCACAATTTTGAAACCCAAGTTTGAAAATAACATAGCACAAGTACATCCTTAATCCCTATTGCAGTGATGCTCCAGATTTCAGGCGAGAGGGTCTAACAGACGGGCGCACACAACACATATATTTCAGGTAGTTTACTCTGGCTAAAGTGTTTAACAGAAACACATCCTTCGCAGTTTACGAAATAAGTGCACTTCTAATTTCCACTAACCATACTTGTCAAGGAATTGTTGACTCAAAGCCATGGAATATCAACCTTTTACCAAACAGGCGTTATATAAACTGGTGACCATTTTTTTATACGCTAGCACCAAAGATTGCCTTGATTCAGTCACATTTCACAGTCAACCAAGGAAGTGCAAGAAAGCATTAAACACGAAATGGAATAGTCAATTAAGCATCATATAAATAACATACAAGTAACCTTCTTATCTTCTATTATTTTCCTAGTGCTGTTTTCTTCTTTTTTTTTTGATTAAAACATACCTGTATTAACGTTAAGGATACAGTACAAAGACCAGTACACATATAGGTACATCACTATAGGATACAGAGGACAGCTGTCCCGACCTATTTGCACACAGGGACCTAAAGAAAGTAGAAATTACAACAAAGTCCTTGAACCCCGTGAACTCCGGCCGCCATGGCCGCCTTTGCATCGCCCTCGCCGCTCGACGCCGGAAACCGACAGCAGACCCCATGTTCCCCAGGACCGAGGTAGCTCCATCGCTCAAAAGCTTTCGAAGAGCCGAAGTAGACACTCGTACCTTGGCATGAGATGAATCGCCGTTGAAAGCCCATCGGCCGGGGCCGTGCCCCAAGCATCCTCGGTCTTGGATCGAATCTCGCCGTCACCGACAACCGCCGCGATGGGGAAATCGAGCTCGATCCAGCATCCGCAGCACCACAAGACCCACAGCTTCCTCTCCATCCTAGAAACAAAAGGCCAGCACCTACCTCGCCTCGGCAAACACCAAGAAGGGAAGCCGCCGGCCATGGACTCCTGCACCGGAGCTCCACACAGGGAGCACCACCTCCACGGATCCGCCATCGACGCCGGAGAGGAGCGCCAATGGGGCAAGGAAGGACCCGAGAGGACTTATTCCTCAACGATGCCGCCGCCATCGCCTCGCCGGCGCCGCCAGGGACCCTAACCCTATATAAACTAGGACCTAAACTACCAACTACCCCACCCGCCGGCGAGAGACCAATGGTCTCCGCCACCTCGCGACACCCCGCAGGCCATCGGAGGCGGAGGAGACCGCCCTCTCCGCCGGCGGCGATGAAATCGCCCTTTTTTCGCCTTTGCAACTGTAGATGGGGGAGAGCTTTCTAGAGTTGTCAATCCATGGATTGTGATCACGTTTCACAGTGCTGTTTTCTTCTTGGTGCTCAAATAACCATCAAATTTCACACTGAAAAACTCAAAGCAGCAAACTCAAGGCATGAGCAGATGCTCCAGTATAATAGCGTGTCTAAAGCGAGTGGCCCATGACTTGTTGGGCTGTGTGGGCCTGTGGTAGTTTTTGGGCTTGAAAGATAGTAGTAGAAGGAATTCTCTCTCGTTTCTCAAAAAAAAAAAAAAAAAAAAAAGATGGAATTCTCTCTCATCTTGGTCAATGCTGAAATAATTCAGCTTCTCTCTCTCTCTGTAGTTGTTGGCCAGATGCTCTCTCTCTGTAGTTGTTGGCCAGATGCAGCTCCTCCCAGGCTCTCACCTACTCCAGGTTGACTGTCGATTCAACAAGGCCCGATCTGCAACCATTCATGCTTGCTTTCAACTTTCGAATTCCTCATTTCCGGGTAATAATCCTCCGTCAAATTTAATCAGTTCAAATTTTGTTCAGTCCATGTTTGCAAGTCTAGATTCTTCAATCCGAAAACAGACTCTGGAAATTGAATTGATTTGTCAAAGTCTTGTGTGCACAGCTTGAAGTGTTTTGCCATGTCTCCTATGCTCAGCAAGTTAACGAAGAACTAGGCTCTTTGTCGGTGGTCATCTGGAGCTGCAGCGTTGTTTCTAGCCCGGCCTGCCTCATGTATCTCTCGTTGAAGCTTACTGTCACTTGAACAAGAATCGATCTGCAACGTGTACTTGTTTTCAACTACTATTGCCGGTAAACTTATTTTACCATTTTGAAATAGTCTAAAATCTTGCTTTGGAAGTTCAGATTATTCAGCAGAAAGCTAGATCTGAAAATTGTTCTGATTTGTGAAATTTGTGACTTTGAGTCCTCAGGCAAGCGCATACGACGACCATGGCAGAGGCTGTTGTGGGGGTGCTGATCAGCAAGCTCGGTGAGGCCTTGGCAAACGAGGCAGCAGCCTATGGTGTATCCCTGCTGTCCAAGGAAGCTTCTGCCCTCAAGGGTCTTTTTTGCGAGATTCGAAAAGCTGAGAGGGAGTTGGAGAGCATGAAGGCCTACCTGCGTGAGTCAGAGAAGTTCAAGGATACTGATGAGACCATTGGCATTTTCATCAAGAATATCCGGGAATTGTCTTTCCGGATCGAGGATATTGTCGATGAATTCATGTACAACCTTGAGGATGACAAGCATGGAGGATTTGCTGCCAAGATGATGAAGAGGATCAAACGTGTCAAGGTTTGGCACCGTTTGGCTCACGAGCTCCATGGTATCAATGCAGAGCTTGAAGATGCTACAAAAAGGAGGGACCGTTATGTTATCCCAGGAGTGCTTGGATACACTGGGGGCACTACCAAACATGCCAGACCCACCAATCAAAATTTCTATTTTGCAAGGGAAGATGATATAGTGGGTATTGAAGATAATGCAACCAAGCTCAAGCAGTGGCTAGTAGATGATCTAGAAGAAAAGAACAACAAAATAGCCACAGTTTGGGGAATGGGTGGTGTAGGTAAAACAACTTTGGTTGAGCATGTCTACAAGTCCGTGAAATTGGATTTTGATATTACTGCTTGGGTAAGTGTCGAGGAGTTACCAAGTTGAAGACTTGTTAAAGATGATTGCTAGAGGGTTTGGCATCTCAAATGATGCTATTAATATGGAAATTAGAAGCTTGGTTGAGATCATTCGGAAACATCTTGAAGGTAAAAGGTATATCCTAGTCCTTGATGATGTTTGGGAAAAGCATGTATGGATGGATATGATGGAAGTCTTTCCAACTAATTGTACCAAACAATTTGTTCTCACATCAAGAAAGCTTGAAGTTGCATCATTGGCAACTAGTAATTGCACAATTGAGATGGAACCTCTAGGAGAAAAGCACTCGTGGAAACTATTCTGCAAAGCAGCCTTCCAGAATAGTGATGATAGAGGGTACCCTTCAGAGTTACAGGACTTGGCCAAAAAGTTTTTGAAAAAGTGTGAAGGCTTGCCTATTGCAATTGCATGCATTGGTCGTCTATTGTCTGTCAAACAACCAACATACTCTGAATGGGAAAGCGTGTACAAGGAATTAGAATTGTTGTCAACCAATAATGTGATCCAAGGTGTTGATGTTATTCTCAAAGCCAGCTTGGAGGACCTTCCACATGAACTAAAGAATTGCTTCTTACATTGTGCAATATTTCCAGAGGATTATGAATTGAAGAGGCGAAGATTAATTAGGCACTGGATTACTTCTGGATTCATCAAGGAAAAGGAGAACAAAACACTAGAACAACTAGCAGAGGGCTACTTGAGTGATCTTGTAAACCGAAGCCTACTACAAGTTGTGACAAAGAATGAGTTTGGACGACTAAAGTGTTGTCGAATGCACGATGTCATCCGCCAACTTGCCCTTGACAAAGCTGCAAAAGAATACTTTGGTAAAGTTTATGAGGGCCATGGGAGACTTTCTGTACGTGGAACACGTAGACTGTCAGTTAATATCACCAGAATTGTACCACCAAATCAATCTGGTGTGATACATCTCCGTGCGATCTATGTGTTTACACGTTCTGTTGATCTTGATTTCCTGAGGAATACCCTTTCGTCTTCAATATTGTTGTCAACGTTGGATCTGCAAGGAACTAGAATCAAAATGCTTCCTAGTGAGGTTTTCAGCTTGTTTAATCTACGCTTCTTGGGTCTTCGGAATACTAGAGTTGAGACTCTGCCAGAGGCTGTTGGAAGATTGCAAAACTTACAAGTACTTGATACATGGTCTACTTGCCTGGTATCTTTACCAAAGAGTGTAGCAAAACTGAAGAAGCTTAGATACTTATATGCAACTGTAAAGGTTACTGAAGGAACTTACATTTATCATCGTGGTGTAAAGGCGCCTAGGGGCATAAAGAACCTGACAGGACTGCATGCTCTGCAAACAGTTAAAGCTAACTTTGAGACTCTATGTGATGCTGCAGCTATGACAGATTTACGAACATTTGCAGTTGAGGACGTGGCAAGTGAGCACTCGTCAATCTTGCGCAGTGCTCTCCTGAACATGAGCAATCTTGTACATTTGACAATTCAAACATCAAATGAGAATGAAACACTGCCACTGGAAGAACTTCATTTACCAGAAACTCTATATAAACTTGTACTAGCAGGTCAACTGGAAAAGGAACGGCTGCCTCATTTTCTTTCATCCTGGTTGCACCTTAACAACCTCTGTAAACTGACTCTGGCATTCTCCAAACTTGATGAGAACTCATTTCCTAGCCTCATGGTGTTGCATAATCTATGTTTTCTTGAGCTTTCTAAGGCTTATGATGGAAGGACATTATGCTTCTCTGCACATTCATTTCCAAGACTGAGAGAACTAATAATACTGGGTGCTCGGGAGCTCAACCAAGTAAAACTAGAAGAAAATTCGCTGGGGGGACTTGTTAAACTACGGTTTTTGGACTGTCCAGAATTGAAGTGCCTCCCTCGCGGCATTGAATACCTTACAACCCTTGATGAATTTTGTTTGGTTGGTACAGCAGATGAGCTTATAGAGATGCTTAGGCTGGAAAATAAACCAGACAAGTGCAATGAAGAATTTGTGAAGATTAGCCACATTAGAGTGGTTACCATTATATCAACTGACAAAAACATTTGGCAAAGGATTGTTCCTGGAAAAGGGAATGAATTCGCTGGCTGAAGGATTGGATGCTAGCTGCTATTTGCAGAGTTCACGTACAACTGTACAAGGTATGGTTTTTTTTTTCGAAACAAGGTATGTATTTTATTTGGCTGCTTGTCTGAGCCAAGCAGCACAATATGATGTCCATATCCCCTAAACATCTCGATCGTTGGTTTCAGTATCCTCTAGTTGCCGCTGCCTTAGTTCGGTCGTATTGGATATGTATTGAAGGAAGCACAGGACATGAGTGCAAGAATGAATATGCCTGGATGCAGATTACAGAATAGACACATATAAAGGTTAACACACACATACTTAAGTTATTATGCAATTGTAATCGTCTGCACGTTATTTGCGACTGGGCTTATCTTAAAATAAAACCATAATCCCAGTGCAGATTGCAGACACCAGAGAGTTGAAGTGTGGAGTGATTTTTTACTGTGCCTGGAAATAATGAGAACCTTTTTTACTGTGTGGATGTTTTTACTTCACGTTCTCCTGAAGACACTTTTTACTGTGCGGATGTTTTACTTCACGTTTTCCATGTGTAAAACCCTGTTAGCCAATAGAATGGGACTGAATATTCTGGTAGTCCAATCAATATTCTATTAATGAAAATTGTAATGAAATACAAGATGCTACAGTTAGATTTTGAAAATAATAAATCATCAGGACTGATGTGGTGAAGGTTCTCAGTAGTAATGTTCAGACTACAGTATTTCAGAACCACTGCCTGATATTCTGCCAATAGGGCTAGGGCGCACACACAAACTGTAGGTGTTGCAACCATTGTGAATTCACAAAACCAAGGAACATTACTTCTTTAGGAGTAGACAATATTAACTTCTGGCCTCAACTAAGCACTAGCAGAAAAGATAGCCTTCATTTCATTGACAATTCTTCAATTGACCAAGGAAGTGCATGAAAGCATTAAACAAGATATGGTCAAGTTCAACATCAATGGTAGCTTAATTTTCATTGACATTTCTTAGTGCTCTATTCTCTGAAAGAATTTCCTAGCGACACTCAAATTTCACACTAAAAAGATCAAACCAGCATCCCAAGACATGAATAAAGGCTGCTTATGTATCTAATACACCTACTGCAAAACAGAAGGCCTAGCAGAAATTCTGGGCCCCAGTCCATGCATATGTTGCTAATATATCAGTTAAAAACGCCAATGGTTATGTGAACAATTGCAAAACTTATTCATAGAGTAGGATGAGCAGTATCCATTGCTTACCAGGACGCTTTCATTTTGCACATTCATATTGGTGCCGAAACGCAAGTCAATACATCAGTTCAATGTGTGCTACAACTACATGCATCTGCCATTGTATTGCTACTTGCTAGTGCTCAACTGTTTTGTTGGATACCACTGCCACCATAATACTGTTTTGTTGTCTGACAAGAAAATTCTGCAAATGTCATCCCTTCTTTTAGCCTTGCGGACAACGGGGGAATTTTATTCAGGATTTCTTGCATAAATGCATCTTCATCACAAGGCTCTGCTGATCCATCACTTATGGCTAAAGCCTCCTTGCTAAGAGTGAATTCACCTTCATCTACGGAGTAACCAGGATAAGCTAAAGTTTTGTCCCATGAGGGTTGTAGGAAGACAACAAGTCTCACAGCTGATATCTGTGGAACTCAAAGGTCTACTCACAGCATGGAGTGTAGATTTCAGTTTCCCTTGAGATAAGATGTCTGCCGCCTCTCCAATCTGAACAATGAAGCTCTCAGGAGAGCATCTAACAGAGAATATCTTCCGTCCATTGCATAACTGCAAGTGTGTGTGCCCATCAGGAGGATGACATTCCAGGTTGATATTTCCTTCCTCAGAGGCTCTTAGGAACAATGGTGCTGTTAAAACAGTGAGGATTCCATACACATAGTGCCATTCCTGCCATAGGTTTAACAGGGAAATTTTAGCAGCCGTCTGACCCTGAATCGAGGCATCATTTTCTTTTGTTGTCATTGCAGTAGTCCCATCTTCTGACTTAATGCAGCACTGACACAGAGATCCGGACCTCCTTCCAGAACATGACCGATAAGGTTTTAGTGCCACTTTATTCACAGAATCTTTCCTCTTTGTGCTCTTATCCCTGATAACATGCCCGTCCCAAAGTCGGTGATGCTCTGCTCTAGCTGACCTCTACCGATAACAATATCTCAAGCTCGTGCAACCAAAATCCCAAGCTCCATCATGTACAAACCAAGCTCCTTCACGAGGCCACCAAGATTCTCCATATCATCACCACCATCAGCCTACTCGAATTGGTTACAACCATGTACCTTATCTGAAGAATTTCACCCACTGTTGTTGTTCACTGACTCAAGCTAGCTGAGTTCACCAGAATGCCTTAGAAGCTGCGCGAACGTCGCTGCCCAAACCATGCTTCTGAAATAATCCACGGAAACATATCAAGGCACATTGCAGTTTCGAAGTTAACAGCAAGAAGAAGGAAATGGAAGGAGGAGGAGTAGGGCCGTAGGCGTAGTGGGTACCCTTGAGGAGCTGGGAGCGGGTCGGGTGGTCCATGAGGGCGAGGCATCGGGCCAAGGGGAGGAGTCGCCACCGGAGGGCGCTCACGCACGGCACTCCGGCGATGGCCAGCAGCCCGGACCCGCCTCGGCCGAGCTCGGTCGCGACGGTGTCCACGACGCGTCGGCAGCGGCTGTCGTCGGCAGGCGTCTCGGGAGATAGGAGGACGGCTAGGTCGGAGAAGGGGAGCTCCGCGATGTCCAGCGCCGCCGCCATCTTCGCCGCAGGCAGGACAACGGAGAAAGGCAGCGGCGGCGAAGTCCTGTGTAGTGAGTGTGTCCCTTTTTTTTTCTTCTTTTTTTTTTTTTTTTTTGCGACTCTGTGTAGTGTGTCTCAGGCGAATGGGCCATGCCTTGTTGGGCTGTGTGGACCTGTGCTAGTTTTTGGGCCTTTTTTGCTAAAAAAAAGTATTTGTTCCGTTCTGAATTATATAGTAAGCTTTTTTGACTTTTTTTTTTTTTACATCCAGTTATTGCTTGTAAATAATGTAACGATCTTATCGAATCAATAAAGCTTTGCCTGATTACTAAACAGCATGTGCATCCAGATATAATACATAGCAAATGGATAAACCAAAAAGTCAAAGAGACTACTCATTTGAAACGGAGGAAATAGTAGATGGATTTCTCTCTCAATGAAACAAATAAATTACATCACCAGTTCCTAGTTGAAATTCAAATGGGAAACGTTTCAATGATATCCTCGAGTACTACAAGGTCCCTTCTTCATCCGTTGATGTTTCAAAATTTTAAATTTGAAATGTTTTAACATAATTTTTCTTTTATAAATGGTTTCAAATGAAAAGGTTGTTAACTACAAAGTTGTATAACTCTTTTAAGATATATTTATATCTTTTATTTGTGTCATTCCTCCATTTCAGATTGTTTGTAAATTAGATTTTAGGACCATAGATTATTTCAAATGGATAAGTTATCAATTGTAATGTTCTATATCATTTTGAGATAATGTACAACTTTAGTTATGATCATTTTTTCATTTGAGGTCGTCTGGAAAATTTAAAAAAATGAATTTCAAGATGTAGGACTTCAAATGGATTTTGCTTGATCCAAATGATTTTAAATGAGAAATTTACCAACTAGAAAGTTGCAAACCTAGATGAGACATACAATTTTGAT
Source organism: Themeda triandra (assembly GCA_018135685.1). Taxonomy (NCBI): domain Eukaryota; kingdom Viridiplantae; phylum Streptophyta; class Magnoliopsida; order Poales; family Poaceae; genus Themeda; species Themeda triandra. The sequence goes on from JAENPR010000629.1 coordinate 66,103, forward strand.
ATAAAGTTTTTTTTCCATTCAACTTTGTTTAAGAAAGTTACGAATTTTACTATGTTGCACCTATCTTTAGAAACCGCTAAATTTAGACATAAATTATTGTCTAAACAAAGTGATGAACATAGAGGCTGATAAATCTAGAGTCTTAGTCATATAAGCATTTCGAGAGGACTTATTTTGGAAACCATTGTCTCTATTCTGTAAAAAAGACATTTTTATAAATAGTTTTGCAGTAGACGCCATAGATTAGGCCGCTCGAGTTGCTTGCTTTTTTTTAGATAAAGGATAAATAAATATCCGGCTTCATCTATCCAAGGATAGAATCAGGCCAATTATTACAACTCCAACGATACACCGAAAACTGAGTTCCGGGCATAAAAAAAAAAGTCTCACAAGTTAACTGGAAATGTAAAAGTTCTTGACTACGCCAACCCAACATGTCTAATTGAAAGCCACCCACTAGAACCAAAGAACTCTAAGGCCGCCGTCTCCAGGCATTGGGCTGCAGCGAGCATTTGGTCTTTGAGATCCTCATGTCGCTGTAAGCTGGACCACTGCCGTAGCCAATGCGTCCCTCGGAACAGTGCATTCTGCAAAGAGATTTGGGTTTGCATTTGTCAAAAACTATTTCATTCCTTGTTAGCCAAATTGTCCATAGCAAAGCTGCTGCTGCTGTTAATAACAATGAATTATACTTCTTGTTGCCTTTCTTATACCAAACACCGAACAAATCAGTTATATTGGTAGGTGGTGAGATCCCAAAAAGTATATGTACGAGCGCCACAAAAACTTAGCATAAAAGCATCTAAAAAAGAGGTGGTGAATGGTTTCTGGGAGATGGCATACACAACATGACGTGTCTCCATTCCAGTTCCTCCTAGCCAAATTATCTTTTGTTAGGGTCACCCCTCTTTTTAAGTACCATAAAAAAAACTTTTAGTTTCATGGGTAGTTTTGTTTTCCAAATTTCTTGTGACACTCTCACCCCATTATTAATTAACGCAGCGTACATCGACTTGACCGTAAAAGCACCGAGGCGTTTAGTCCCCAAACAAACACATCCCTTTCCTTGTAAGTTTATTTCTTGTAAGGAAGCTAATATGGAATTCCAATGAGCTAAGTTTGTACCCACTAAATTTCTTCGAAAAGAGATATTTAGTATGGGAGAACTCAAAACTGTTGCAATGGAATCCCCGTTTTCTTCTTACAATATTAAACAACGCGGGAAACTTATCTTTCGGGGGTTTGTTGCCCAGCCAAGTATCAACCCAAAATCTGGTCTGCGACCCATCCTTGACATTAAAACGTCCTAGTTGTAAGAAATTTTCTTTAATATTCATGATGCTTTTCCAGAAGTGCGAGTCTGAGGGTTTTTTAACACAACTGCCTAGTGTTTTGTTCTTAATATACTTATTTCTTAATAACTCTTGCCACAATCCATCCTCATTTAGTAACTTAAATAACCACTTACTAAGCAAGCACTTGTTTTGAACTTCTAAATTTTGTATCCTAAGACCACCCTGGTCCTTAGGTTGACACATAAGTTCCCATTTGACCAATCTATATTTCCTTTTGTGTTGATCATTTTGCCAATAAAAGTGGGATCGAAAGCAATCAATTTTTTCAAGCACTCCTTTCGGTAGCTCAAAGAAAGACATCATAAACATCGGTAAACTCGAGAGCACCGAGTTTATGAGGACTAATCGCCCACATTAGTAGTTTTCCTTTCCAACCACTAAGTCTTTTTTTGATTCTTTCTTCGATCTCCTTCCAGTCCTTATTAAACAGTTTCTTAAAATGCATAGGTAAGCCCAGGTAGCGAAAAGGGAATTTTCCAATAGCACATCCAAACAACTGCGAATAGAAATGTTCATGATCTTTTGCATTTCCAAAGCAAAACACTTCGCTTTTGTGGAAATTTATCTTTAAGCCAGATAATTGTTCAAAGGTACTAAGCAATAACTTCATGTTAACTGCCTTTTCCATATCATGGCTCATAAAGATCACAAGTGTCATCCGCATATTGAAGTATGGACAAACCATCTTCAATAAGATGTGGTATAACTTCGAGTTGCTTGCTAACAGGAAGGAATATGTTATACAACGCCATGTGCACGAAGATGCCCGTGAGGACGCCGAACATCGTATGCGTATACAGAATGCCCAGCGTGTCATCTACCTCCCGCTGCTGCTACACTGATGAAGATATCTATATATTGTCTCTACCGATGTGCACATGTCTTGATGCACTAGTGGATATCATGAGAGTGTGAGCCCACGAGGGTAGAAAAAATGTTTCTCACCAGAAGTAGCAAAATGATTGTTTTGTTCCAGCGAAAAAAATCGCACGCTATCAAATTTAGCAGGAGCTTGGTCAAAACGCTATAGCGGCGCTATTTTGACGCTATTCGGTGCTATAGCGCACTAAGAGCATTGCGGTAGCTGCTTCTGAACGCTATAGCGGCGCTATTTTGGCGTTGTAGCGTGCTATTTTTTCAGTGCTTGGTTCCATTGGTTGGCTATAGATTGTGACCCCTCCAATGAAAGATAGCAAAAGGATTGCTTGGTTTCAGACATGAGCAGACCTTGGATCAAGTCCGAGGGGGTTTAGGCATGAGTGGACCTTGGATCGGGTCAACATTATTAAACTAGAGTCAACTAATACTCCTCTCATTTGATGCATCTCAAAATATACTCTTCTTCTTCACCAAAATTAACCAATTTAACAAATTCATACATAGAATCAAAGTCAAAACTTCACCAATTAACAAATTTATAAATAGAATTAGTTCACCAATTAACAGATTTATAAATAAAATTAAAGTCACACTCATCTTAAAAAACATTTGTTCAAAGCAAATGTCAACATTGACAATAAGATTGTCAAACGCGAGTCTCATACCTAGCATACACCAGCACAAAAGTAGCACCACTCGAGTTCTATTCATGGGCTCATGACTCTACAACACTAAACAAGTGAAAATACACAGTACTTAACAAAATGGAGACTTGTTTTTATGGGGCCAATACAAGTCAACATGCAACATATTGTAATTGTGCGTATTTACACTCCAAATGACCATAATCATCACACTCATCCACCAGCCTAAATGGGTGACTAGTAGCTAATACTCTAGATTGCCAAGACTTTAACACATTTGATATCAATGCATGATGGGATATCAAGCCAACTCCATCTTTAACGTACCGTTAGTAACAATAGGGATCAGGAATCAGAGGAACCAGAATTAGGGGTAGAAGCACAACAATTTGGGGAAGAACAAATGGATCTCGATTCAGTTGGAACAGTTCAGTTCGTACACTAGAACATAGGAAGGGAAGCAAAGCAAAGGGATTGAATCAAGGAGAATAGACTTGAGGAAGAAGATGAACAGTGTAATAAAGGAAGAGGAGTTGTGATATCTTTCTTCAATGCCTTCCTCAAGTTCCATTGGTCTCTTTATAGCAAGTGGGAGGTCCATCATCATCCTGAACCTCCTGGACCCACATGGTAGTGACATTAACACGTACCCCTTCACAAATCCTAGAAGTTTCTCAAGATCACACCATTTTGGCCAGTGGAGGGTAAGTTGGGCGTGGATCGGGTGGTCCGTGCATGAAGGAAGGCGTCGGGCCAAGGGGATGAGTTGCCGCAGGAGGGCGCCAACGCGTTGCATTCCGGCGATGGCCAACAACTAAGGCCCTCCTCGGCCAAGCTTGGTCGCGACGGTTTCCACAACGCATCGGCAACAACCATCATCAGTAGGGTTTTTGGGAGATAGGAGGACGACTAGGTCAGAGAAGGGGAGCTCTATGATGTCCAACGCCGTCATCATCACTGCCATCTTCACCACGGGGAGTACACCGGAGAAATGTAGCAGCGGCGAAGTCCTGTGTAGTGTGTCTCAAGCAAATGGGCCATGACTTGTTGGGCTATGTGGGCTCAAGATAGTAGTGGATGGAATCCCTGAAGCAAAATGTAAATTACATGGCCAGTTCTTAGATGGAATTCAAATGGAATTGTGTCAATTTATCTAAAAAATGGAAATGTTTTGATTGTGCACGGTTATAGGTATTGTTATTCATCGAGTGCTATAATTTTGGTTTTGGTCATTTCTCTATCTGAGGATGTTGAAAATTTTAACTTCAAATATGAAAAATTTAAACATAATTTTATTTGGATAAATGATTTTAAATGAAAAAAATTGTTAACAACTCCCTCTACCCAAAAAAAACATGCAACTACAGGTTGTGAAATGAAAAAAGAAGTTTATGTTTGACCAAATTTCTATTGAATACTATTCATATAATCAATCATGTTTGATTGAAGTTCTTTTATATTATACAATTATTTTAATCATAGAGGATAGTTTTCTTGGCGTTGCTTCTCCACAATCAAGGAAACATATATTCCTTGTAGGTTTAAGTAAACCGCCAAGGAATATGGGTGTTTTCTTGGCAGTTTCTTGTAATGTCCAAGAAAATAGACTCATTTTCTTGAGTGTAATTACAAATTGTCAAAGGAAACTACTGTTTCCTTGAGTGTTATTCTTAATCACCAAGAAAAATACCTATTTTCTTGGATGTTATTTAATTTGAAACTGTCAAGTAAATTATCATTTTCTTTGGAGTTATTAAATTTTCTTGGAGACAGGCACCCAAGGAAATGCTTATAAGTAGTTTGGTGTTTCCAAGTGAAACAAAATCATATCTTGAAGGTGTCTAAAAATTCTAAAATTTGGCATGAGATCGTAACATGGTTGTATATCTTGCCATAGAGTTTTCAAATCATATTAACGAAGTTGGACTACACATTTTTCACAAATGGATACATCTCTTGTATAGTTACATAATCTTTTTATACCTAAACAAGGAACTAAAGATATGTAGGAAGTTCCTTTTGAAAAATATGCTTTATAACACGATCCCAGCAAATGAAAGGGGAGAGGGGGCATCAGGGTGTACACGGGGAGAGAGGGCATCAGCGTGTACACTATCCTTTGTTGACGTATTTTGCCTTTGTATTTTCCTCCAGATTCTTGATTGGTGGATATGACACTGGGGCTAAAGCAATGGTGACCACTACTGAGGTGTATGAGCCAAGGATGCCATCATGGGTGATGGTTGAACCCATGAACTGTACCAGAGGATACCATTCTTCGGCTGTGCTCGGTGGCTCAATATTCACCTTTGGTGGGTGAAATGTGAAGCAGATACAACTTGGATGTGGTAAGTAGTTATGGTAATTGATAAATTACTTACCATGCCCATTTGATTGTCAATTACTCAAACTATAAGCTGGGACCAAAAATCATACTACATTCAAAACCTTGTACTTAATACCAAGGCTTGATAGTGAGGCAGGGCTGGGCATGGAAATGTATACTGTATTTCAGATGAACACAGAGTCTTGGGTTCCTTAAGCACTTAGTTTTCGTTATTTTGCTTTACTGTCCCTACTACATGTACCATTTTGACATTTTGTTGCTTACAAAAGTATGGGCGGGACATATATTAGGTAAAACTTAGAAGGCTCTTGCTTAGCCTGGCCCTGAACTGAACTGACATTAGTAGACGTGATGGAGGTCTTGGTCCTCTCAGTTTCTGAATCGGAGAACCGTAAAACTTTCAGTTGTTTCTGCTGATGATGCAGCAACACTGGACGGTGGATGCATGCGTGATGCATGACTGAGTCGGTACTGAAGTAGTGTAAATGGTGCTTCCATTGATGAAAATATCCAGTAGCCCTGTGATGGTCGTTTGACTCTCTATGTTGAGCTTTGCTGTTTTGGTTCCAGCTATTTACTGAAGCAGCGTGCCAAGATGATCTCGTTAAATGAGATACAATAAAAACTAGCCTGTCGGATTGGTATGAACTCTACACATCATACAACTGTTGACTCTAAAAATTTGCAGCCATGTCATTCAAAAAATACCTCCTTCAGTTAACTGAAATTGCACAGGTACATTCAGTTTCAGCTTACAGCAGCAGTAGCTGCTAGCTGCTTCGTGTTTGGGACCAGTCACAACTGCATTCAGTGATCACACCAAGGAAAGCAGCAGCTAGCAGTCCACACACACCAGAAGTGTGAATATTATCTTTGTCATGTCAGCCGATCTTAACCTACGTACTGCGCCTGGCGGTTACAATTCAAGAACACGTCTTTTGCATTCGCAGCTACTGCTTGCGTTGCATTGCGGATTGAAGAGTCGTTTGCTGCCCCCACCTATATATGCAGTGATCGGCAACCAGGCAGCCATTTCCATGGATGCATTGCATGATCCCTGCTGCTTGCCTAGCGGACTCCTTCCATTGACGCATCCCTCTATTTAACTGGGCAGTTCTGAATTCTGATGGTCATGCTCCGCAAGTCCTGACCTCCATTCGCATCCCTCTATGCAAGCGAAGAGGTACTGGTGGCGGCGGCGGCAATGGCTGTAGAGAGGACTTTGTTCTTCGGTAATCCAGCACCTAACCCTTATGACAGTATGCTACATATACCGTGTCCTCGAGATGTTGGGTGAAGGAAGGACACCCATCGATGTAGCGTACGGTCATAGGAGTTAGGTGCTGCTGTGGCCGTTAAAATGTATAAACACCTGCGATCACCATGGCCAGAGTATTGTCTTGGAGAATAAATCTGGTATATAAATACAGTTGTGTGCACATTTATCTTGAACTAACAGATTTTATTAGCTTTTGGGTTTTGTTTACCTTGTTTTGCAGAGAGGTGCTCAGAGAGTACACATGAAGTTACATTGAAGTGAGCATAGGCAATTAATTCTCGGTGCAATCAGACATGAGATGGAATTCAGATATGATGTGGGAAACAACTTCAAATGCCGAATTAGAAAAGAAGTTTTAGGTTCTTGTAATATTGTTGTAATATAATGTGCAACTTACTGCATGTTGACGTTCCAACCTTGTGCCCAGCTACCCGGGAGGTACCTTGTACGTGGCAACGGATCGATGCCATATTTTTCACAGGTCATCGCTTAATCTAATATACAGGGACATTCTTTAATTTCAACTCAGTATGTTTGATCACTTTTATACCGTACCCTCAGCTCCTGGCAGAAATTAATTTCAACAACTTCTGTTTAATTTCTTTATCCATCTAAAGATGCGCGCAACGTGATTCCCCTACTCTTTGAGCACCATCAAGTAAGACGCCTGATTTCCTCTCTATGACTATCGATGACGGTACCAATGGCATGGAGGAGTCTTTGTCATCGTTAAAGTTAGAGTCTGTCACAATAACAGGTTCTTTTTTTAGATAACAAGTTCGTGACTGAAATCTCGTCAGCAAACAACTTTAAGTTTGGCCTGCTTTTCAACCGATGGTGCTGGCACGACTCGGTTCCACTCGTTACGGTGAGATTTGCCGAGTCTCCTTTCGCTAGCTCGTCCAAAATGTCATGCATGCCCATGCCCTACGCAACAATATATGATATGGTTGCTCCCAGAAGGACACAGGAGGAGGGCATGAACATGATGCGTCCGTATGTCATGCCCTTCTGACACTAACGTTGACGAGGACCAACCGTGAGGAGGAATAAAATTCAGTGGACACATCAACAAATAATCACAATCAAGTATAGTGTTACCTCCAGCTAGGCAACCAAGCAACTTAGCTTATTATGTTACCTACATACATTATTAGCTAGGTTATATATGCAGCTAGCTGGTTAATTGTGCAGGTTCTGGTAAATGTGATCGGTATAAAGGAACATGGTGACATGGTAAAATTCGCACGTCGAGTGATCTTTTTTCCTCATTAATCCTTCATGTTATATACACTCGGCAATATGCCACTGCCCGCCACGACTTCTTTACCACACTTCAATTGTTTCATTCTCGATGTGGTAATAATCATGGCACAGGGGCTGGCTATATTGATGTTGACCTCCAAGAGTCACTGCGATGCTCCAAAGATCCGTTCGAGTCACTGTCCAATCCAACCTGTTCCATATATTTGAGCAAGGAGTATTGCTAGATTGCTACTGCAAATGCAAACATTCTTCGGTTAATAAGTATAATTGTAGGTAATAATGTTTATTTGTTTTTGCAGCCAAGACATTTTTGAAAGAAAAATTCAGTGCATGACATGCCCAATTTTTTGACACTTTTGTTAAGCTTGGTGAAGTTGAGGGTTTTAGGCACAGATCAGTATACTTACCAAAGGATATTCCAACTTGACCCACGATAGCTATATGGAGCCATCTACTATCCAACCAACAACCATACTTCACCTGAGATAAAACACAAAATATCAATCATTAATCCAATACTAAAATGAACACATTATTTGCTTTTTCATTGAGATCAGGTTTCTATTTGAACTTACTTTTCTGATGTATGATGTGTGTCCCAGCTGACAAACATCATGCCAAAGTACATGGAGCCCGTAGCAAAGACAAAATGGAAAAAAAAAACCATCCTGTTCAATTCCAAATACAAGATATATAGCTACATGTTAATGTCTGAATAAGAAGGACAAGAACAAATTCTTGATGAAGTCATGGAAAATACCCTGCTCTAAAAGGTGCAACTCTCCCTAAAATAATATGCACAAGAAAAAAACACCAACATCAGAAAAGTGGTGGAATTTCTAACTTATTACTGGTAATAATAATACAGGTTATTAGTTTTTTTATTCAAATACAGGTTATTAGTAGAGAAACTGGCCGTAGAGAGTTGGATTGATCTAGCAGGATGGTGCCAATATAGAGATCATGAGGGAACTCATTGGGAGGACAATTTTTGCCATCCACCACACTGGGAGTCCCACATGTTCCTATGGTTATGTACATAGTGGATAAGAACATAAGAAAGAAAAACAACTGGTGGACACTTTGTTAAGGCCAACACAAAGGAATGCAAACAAAATGTTTCTTAGGGTAAGAACATATTTTAGGATGCACAGGTTGTGAGGCTAATAATGATTAGGATGACCTCGACTACAAGGCAGTCATGGTCACCCTCACAGCCATCGAGGCATTGCCACTAAAAGAAGGTTTGAGGGAGGGAGAATACCATGTGTAGATGTAGCGTGCGGTCAAAGGGGTCAGATGCCGATAGATGGACAATTTGTCCATGGCCATTAGCACAACCGTCATTAATTTCTGTCAAACCCCATCGTGACTCCATCCATAATCTAACAAAAGAAAAACTTATGAGTAGGATGAAGAAGAACAAAATGGTTTACTTGCTAGTTGCACAAGTAACCCAAAATGCAAGATTATATTATATTAAAATGTAGTAAATGAAAAAAATAAAAGAGAAGCTTTAATTATGTTTCATCATTACAATACAAAATTGAGTTGTAATCCAAAAAGAAAGAATATATTCCCATGATGGTACAACATGATAATTTTTATGGAAAGAGATGGCATTAGTTTTGCCTTTCAATTAAGATATAGGAGAAAGATCGAGTTTATACACAGCATGAGAAAAAAAAATAAAGGAAGAACAGGAGAGTTCTCGGTTGGGTCACACAGGCAAGCCATGCCCCCAAAAACACACAAGCGGGCGAAATCAAAAGTTTGTGAATACTGAGAAGTGAGGGATGGAATAATAGAGCGTCCAGCTAGCAAACGGCTCAAGTAAGAAGGCCAAGTACGTACAGGTATAGCAGCCAAGATCCCATCAAGGAAGATGAGTGGCGTGCCCAACAGGCTGTGATGGATCGAGAAGACGAGAACCTCTTGGTGACTGGTTTCACTGGGTGGAGCGAGGAGGCGAGGCAGCTTGTGGGGCTAGCTAGAGTACTTGGGAGAAATGAGCGGAGGATGATCGTTCTGAGGGGCCTTGCAACTTCATGTCCCTTTATATAGACAGAGAACACAAACAATGTGGCAAAGAAATTGAGGTTTGTGTCACAGTTATAAGCATGCATCCTCTGGACGACCGAGTCAGGCAATGATCAATTTTTTTATTCTGTTTTGGGCAACGGCAATGACCAGGTAAAATCAGTTGTGGCCAGCCCACAAACGCGGGAGTACAACAAAGGAAGCCCAACTCGCGCGCGTCTTAGAGGCCCGGATTGGGTTTGTGCCCACTCGGCCTGCTTAGGTCTCCTAAAAACATGAGATAGAACATCACTATCAGATATTCACACTTAGCATCTCCAGACTACCTAAAGAGACAATCTATCCTAAATTTAGGTAGTGAAGACAAGAAATACAACTCCAACAGACTATCTACTTGGCCCAACAAAATTTGTTGGCTACCTAAATTCTGCCCTTCTCTATCTATTGTTGTTGGGCCAACAAAGGAGCAGCTCAAAATCTCTTTGTTGTTTCCCCCACCCGCGCAGGCTACCCCGACGCCCGAACTCTTTCCCTCTGTGCTGCCAGGAGCGACGTAGCCACCTAGGACCACCGCCAGTGTGGGGGAACATGAACGGCGCCGCCACTTGACCCACCATAAAACCGGAGCTTCCCCGCCAAATGCTAGCCTTCCCCCCTCTCATCTCGCACCCTCTTCCGCCCGACCTGAGAGCCGCAACGTCGGACATATTCATGGAGGAGTCCGCCAGACTCCCTCGTCCACACCGATCGTCCTCCGTGCCAACCTCCCTCGTCCATGCCGGAGGCGGAGGGCCTCAGCTCCCACCAGGCGGCTACAGGCGGAGCTCCCCAGCACGCGTCCTGCTCCACAGCATTGCTGCGGGTGCTTCCGGGGTGACCTTGCCTGCTTCGTCTCCTCGCCGTTGTAGAGGCCGAATGTGGCTGTCCTGAAACAGTGACCTCCCCCAGGCGCCCCTTCCCGCCATGGCGCTGGCAGTCCTACTCGACAGGCCCCTCCGTTGCAGCCGCCCCTCTCATGGCCGAGTTCCTCTATGAGACAAGGAAGAAGATGACAAGTGGGACCCACATGTCATTCTCGGATATGATTAGTCTGGGTAGTCTTGTTTAGATAGTACTACAGGAGTTGGGAGCAAAAAATAGGTAGTATGAAAATTTTTGACTACCTAAACAAAGAAATAGGTAGGTTGTTTTAGGTAGCGCTGCTGGAGATATGCTCTATGCCTTGACAATAGTCTCCTTTCCCTAAGTTTTTAAGAGATGCCTCAAAATCCATCTACTCTTCCCTAAAGAAAGGGGAGATGGAGAGGTCTCCTATATATAGTGAAGTGTTTTGGCAATATACTTGAATAATGGTCATGGGTAATATCAATATAGTTTTAAATAATTTGTTAGCATCATTTTGCTTTCCGACACAGTGCGTAGTAGCACACTGTTGCTGCTCTCTGCTTTGTGTCTGGGGCCGTCAGAACTCCATCCGGCCAGTGATCACAGATCACACCAAGCAGGCAAGCAACAGCTAGCACCACTCCACGTATAACAGACGTGTCCCTCAATCTCTTATCTTTGTCAACCGATCTTAACATACGCCCCGCGTCAGTTACAAGAACACGTCTGGTGTGTGTACATCTGCTGCTTTAGACGTAGCCGCGCTCAGGCCGTGCAAACACCTTTTGGCCCTCACGCTGTCACGCAGAGCCGATGTTGCCATGTTGGTACGCAGTGATCAACAAGGGACGACTTCGATCCACGGTAAGTATGCGCGAGCTTTTCGCCAAGTCTTTCCGCTGGTCATGTCATGCCACACGGTATACGGTACGCATGCATGCAGCTTGCATGCAAGCACATGATGCTACTCACTGGCGGAGGCAGGGGTATGCCTGGGTATTCCTTGGAATACCCAAGATTTTGGTAAAAATAAATAAATATATATTGTATGTATATGTATATTCTATTTTTTAATTGGGCCAAAAGGCCACAAACGTAGCAGCGAGAAGCCAATTGCTCCCGTCACCATTCATTCACATAGTTGAAAGTCACGATTCCCGTCACAAGCGGAGCTATTTTGATCTGCTAGTGCGGGCAGCGGGCTGCCAGCGGTCAGCAGCACATTTGACATCCCAATCTGCCTTCGAATTTTTTTTCATATTTGGCATACCCAGCCACAAATTTCTGGCTCCGCCACTGATGCTACTAACCTGCTCCCAGAATCGAAGGACACAGTACCACACGAGGAGAACATGCATGCATGACAGCATGAACATCATGGATGCACACGTAGGTCATGCCCGTTACCTGTTATTGAGCCATGCTCCACATCTAACTTTTTTGTTCATATATTTTCTCTCCTAAGAAAGATAGAGGAGCATACATATCAGAAAGACACAGAAAGAGCTAGTATTTATGGCTAGCATGTTTTGTGCTCTCGCATCATATTCTTACAAGTAAAATACATTGAGAAGCACGTAGTGCATTAAAATGGGAAATGCATCGGGGAGCATGGGCAGCGTGACATGGGCTGGCCCACGCGTGACATGTCTTCATCCTCACAACACTCTCTCCCCTGCCTTCTTCCTCCCGGAGATGTGGTTAGGGTTCCAACACTTTGCCGGGGTTATTTCCCATGGGAGGCAGCCATGACACGGTGGTGGTGTGAGAGACGGCGGTGGGACGGGGCGGCAAGAGATGGCAGTTGGGCAGGATTGGCGGCGGGTGCATCGCGGCGGTGGTGTGCTCGCACAATTGCACGGCGAGCTGCTTTGGTTAGGATGGGTGGGGTTCGGGGGGGGGGGTGCAGGTGGCGCGGTGAGGCGGCTCGCCGCGAGCCGCTGGTGGTGGGGGTGGGGCGAGGGTGCTGCCAAGGAAGAGGATGCGGCGGAGGTTAGGAGAGGGTGAGGTTGGCTGGGTTGGGAGGTGGATGATGCGATAATAATGCGACGTTTGTGGACGGTGGAGAGGGTGGAGGAGGGGAACGTCGCGAGGAGGAAGACAGGGTCACGTGACCCGTCGTGCAATAACGGTGTCGCTTTATAATTTCTTATATCTATATGCAATTTTATTCCAATCCTTTATGCTGCATGTATCATGCAAACCAGGTATGTTGATAGACATATATATTAAATACATACACTGCCTCTAACCAGAAGGAAACTGCACATATTAATTTCAAATTAACTAATGTCATATCGTTCATTCAAACTAGGAGAAATCCCCGTGCGTTGTTGTGGAAATCGCCGGTAAACTTACTACTTTTATTTAGTAATATGATTGAAAAAATATCATAATACATATTAGTGGATGACCTTCATTTTGATATGGATAACTAAATATTTGTTAGTAAATAAAGTGGCTTGCTAATGTGAATAGCTTGAATAAAACATAATGGCACGTGTTAGTAGGATGTGTTAGTTGATGACATGGACACTTTACATTGCGAGATAGAATGTCTTAGTGAGATGTTGAGTGGATGATGATGTGGGCACTTTGCATGGCGAGATAAATAGCTATAATGGGGTTTATCTTTATAAGAAACTAGGAGAACGCGTCACGCGTTGCTGCGGTGATTCAGATAATTTAAGAAGATATTGAACTTTTCATTTAACACATGATGTGGACAACTAAATGAATGTTACATGAAGAGATAACTATGATAATTACATTTGTTAGTTGGCTTTAATTGTTGCAAGTTTTAGTGGATTGTTGATGTGGATAGCCTGCATGTCAAGAGAATTCACTAGTGGGGTTTGTTTATATAAGAAGTATCGATATCGATATCGATATATATATAGATATAGATATAGATATAGATATAGATATAGATATAGATTAGGAATGTCTATGAACAACATGCATATTAAAATATATACGACCTCTAGAACAAATTTGAGGAAGCAAATTACACACACATCAGTTTCAAATAAACTAATATCAAAGTCGTGCACATCACGTGGCTGAGTATCTAATAAAAACACAAATCAAGAAGCCCTGAACAATCTTTAAATTTTGAAGAATAATACCACAAACTTTATTACACATTGCCTAGCCACTAAAAACATGTGTTTCTTGAAATAGAACCACCAAAGCAAAATAGATATGATAAACATAGAAAAACGAAACCCAGTTAACTAGTACTATGTCTATGACTAAGAAAACTAACTAGTTAACTATGTCTATGACTAAGAAAACTAACTAGTTAACTATGTTACCATATGATTATTTCGGTAACACTCCTTGGCTATCTATTGGAATACAAGTGCTCATGTTCAATTATTTTAACCTTTGCACAATGTGCAAACGCTTACGGATTGAAATATATTTCCTTCACATCTATATCCTTTTGCATGGTAACCACCTTGGGGTTGGGCCATGCCCTCAATAACACAATTTGCCTTGCAGTAAGCCTTAGAGCAGAAGTAATGAACTTTTACAAATTCTTTACAAGTTTCTGCAAAAAATATATCCGTATATTAATATATTATAATCTCACATTATTTAGAGGCAATAAATAGATATCAAATTGGTGGGCGGTGATGATCTCACATTATAATAAATAGATAATCTCACATTATTAATATATTATAATCTCACATTATTTCACGATGATGGGCAGTGACAACTCTATCATCATCATCATCAAGCTCGGATAGACGTCTCATAAAGTCTTTCCGAGTGAAAAGAATGCCACATGCTAATCATCACAAACTCTCTTGAAACTTCAGACGGAAAGAGGATTGTTGGTAAGTAAAAGTGCACTATCCAATTCGCATATGATCCGTTTCTACCCGATATATACGTGGTGCATGGTAGGCTGGGTTTTTTTTACCGACCGCCAGCTCCCGACCGCCGCCCTCCGGTAACGGTAAACCGGGCGGTAAGTACGGAAACCGCCCGGTTACCGCTCGGTTGCAAATTTGAATTCAAACCTCGCTGTTGTTCGGTTCGGCTCCGGTTTACCGCCCGGTTTGAGCGGTTTGAGCGGTTTTTTTCAAAATTCAAATTTCATTTTTTTAAAAAAAATGCTAAAAAATTTCTAAAAATACTTCATGATTTTTAGAATCCAATGATGTCAAAATTACTCAAATTTGAGTGTGTTTAGTATGTTTTTCGACCTTCATGATTTAATGGGCCTTAACGGGCCTTTGTGTATTTTTTCTTTTTCTTTTTTTAAACTTCTAAACGTCTAAATAAATACTAAACGAACTCAAATTGAAATAATTTTGACACAATTGTGTTCTATAAATCATGAACTATTTTTAGGAATTTTTTCAGCATTTTTTTTTTTCAAAGTTGAAATTTGAATTTGGGACTTACCGAACCGTCCAACCGAACCGACTGGTCGTAAAGTCCCGTTACGCGGTAAACCACGGTTTACCGGGCGGTAAAAAACCGTGATGGTAGGCACTACTTTGCAGCAAGAAAGTTTGGTTCAGACTTCGCAATTTTTTTATCCTCTGTTACTTTTCACATGAATGATGTTGATACGATTGGTTTTTTGTGTCAGGAACTTTACTGAATCGATCGTGTCCTGCTAGAATGCCATGTGGAAATTCACACTTAAAACACATGGTGACTCATGATGGGCGGATGTGTCAATATATAATGACGGCGGCCTTATCTAAAACATATCATGATCGCGAGGTGCGTGGCCTGTAGCTAAAATATATATATCATGACGGCGGTCCAGATGAGAAGGAACTATATAATGAAGAAAAGACAGATAGATAAAAGCGAAAGAATTGAGAAATAGATTTTATAGTTTTTTGACAATTTTAAAGCTGTCCGTTTTCTGAAAAATAATTGAGAGGAACAGATGTGCCAGCTTGGACGGCCGGCCGGTCACTACTCACTACTACGTCATTTCCAGAGACTTCACGAGGAAGATCGATGACCAGGAGGAGAATATGCACCTACCAGCACACATCACTGATGGATGGCTACTGTTGCGCTCGCGACGTGTTCTTTTGGTCATATTTTAAGTTTTTGGCAAATTTAATTTACGGCAAGAGCTAGAAGAAAAGATTGATTAGTGTCTGGGACACAGTATATACTATATTATCACACGTGTTCGGTGAGAAAAATTTAAGACTCTTCATGGCACTGTTCTGATCCTCCAGGTAGTGAGAGTGGGGTGGTCAACTTTTGTATCATGTTTGGTTTGGAGACATTATTAGAAGACAGGATAATCTCACTAGAGAAAATATACATGTTGGCACTCAAAAATGTTTCAAGCAAGTTATGTACATCATATATGTGTTGGTGCCCAAGTGACGGGACAAAATAGCAAACCAAACATGTGGAGAAAGGCGAGCCGTCCCAGTGGGCTTGGCCAACGGGTGGAGGACAACGTGGTGGATCTCGGCACAATGGATCAAAATCTAGCTCTTCGCTGTTTGGGCGAGCTCAACTCCTGTCGCCCTACCGTGTGGGCTTGATCTGCCACTATGGGAGCATGCTTTGCTCCTGGCCTCGTCATGCAAGCTCTAGGATGGGTGTAGCCCTTCCATGAGTGCCTAGAGATGGAACAGGTGGTGGATGCAAGCATAGGAAAGCAAGACCATGAAAGAAAGAAGAGAAAGAGAAACATTATAAGGTGGACCTCGCATGCGCGATGGCTGATTCCACTTTTTGTATTGGGTCTCCGAACAGTCTTATGCTTTCTCGACCAAACACCTGGTGGAACCATCCCACCTCGAAAAAGAAAGAATGAGAACATCTCATTTCCATAATGTCTGTCAACCAAATACAACATTAAATCCTGGTTTTAGATTCTCTATCCCACGCAATGAGAACAGGAATAGAAAGAGGGGCATTATATATATTGTCCACTTAGACCTATACCGTTTTTATCATGATGAAGCAGTGTTAGTTGGGCTGGCACGAATGGGTTTCATTTTCCACGTTTTGTGCGTTGGGCTGGTACCAAAGAATCGACAGGTGTGTTATGGGATCAAAGCCTGTGAAACACTGCAAACGTGGCCGAATGGGAAAGGTAAATTTACATCCCGCAAACACTTTCCACGTCTTCAGACGATAGCAGCCAAACCTATCTAGGATGGCCACATGCAAGGTCTCATGCCGACAAATCGAGCTGTGGCCTGCGAATTCAGGATCATTGGGTTGTTGTCTTGCTGACAAGTGGTGATATGTTTGTAATGACTTGATCTATCTGTTCCTTCCTGATATGTAACTTATGGGGCAATGTCCCAAAACATTATAGGTGCCTTATTGCACCCTCCATCCAAGAATCAATGAAAAAAAAATCATTCATGTGGTCTGTGGAGGTCTTGCTCTTCCAGTGACGTCTTAAGTAAAAATACCCACGAGGACAAAATAGCATGAAGAATGCCAGAATGGGAGCAAGATCTGCCGACGGCGTTGTCTCTCTGGTACCTTTGGAAGTGTGGCGGCAGTGGAAGTTAGAAAGGAAACCCGACTTCTCCTCCCTCTAACCTTCCACGCGTCAGGAATTCGAACAGCCAGCCAGCCACTCCCACCACTACCATTTTTCCCACCAACCAACATCTCATTCATCAGTGATCACTATATATTATAATTATATACACACATATATGCATGCTCATTTGCAGCATGAGTTCAGTATCATCGATCGACGATCCCTCCCTGCTAGCTTCCTGATCATCACACCCGGTTCAAAGCAGATTCTAGAGTCCCTGCCAGATGGCTGCGAAGGAAGCAGGCCACGTAGGCAGGGAAGCGTTGGAGGTGTCCGTGGAGGCAGGGAACCATGCCGACGCAACACGGCTGGACGACGACGGGCGGCCGCGGCGGACGGGCACGATGTGGACGGCGAGCGCGCACATCATCACGGCGGTGATCGGGGCCGGCGTGCTGTCCCTCGCGTGGGCGATGGCGCAGCTGGGCTGGGCAGCGGGCGCCGTCACGATGCTGATCTTCGCCGGCATCAGCTACTACACCTCCACGCTGCTCGCCGAGTGCTACCGCTGCGGCGACCCGGACACCGGAAAGCGCAACTACACGTACACGGAGGCCGTGCGCAGCATCCTGGGTGGCGCCAAGGTCCGGCTCTGCGGCGCGATCCAGTACGCCAACCTCGTCGGCATCGCCATCGGGTACACCATCGCCGCCTCCATCAGCATGCGGGCGATCAGGAGGGCGGACTGCTTCCACGTCAGGGGCCACCGGAACCCGTGCCGGAGCTCCAGCAACCCGTACATGGTCCTCTTCGGCGCCGTCGAGGTGGTGTTCTCGCAGATACCGGACTTCGACCAGATATGGTGGCTCTCCATCGTCGCCGCGGTCATGTCCTTCACCTACGCCACCATCGGCCTCGCGCTCGGGATCGCGCAGACCGTCGCCAACGGCGGGGTCAAGGGCAGCCTCACCGGCGTCGGCGTCGGCGTCGGCTATGGGGTCACGCCCATGCAGAAGCTCTGGCGCAGCCTGCAGGCCTTCGGCGACATCTCCTTCGCCTACTCCTTCGCCTACATCCTCATCGAGATCCAGGCAAGCCTATTTCTTTCAGTTCTTGAGCCATTTTAAAGGATGCTCTGTTCTTGCCCTGATTTTACTGTACATGCTCTGTTTTCGTTCTCTGATTCGAAATCGAACAATATGTACACTCAGGACACGATCAAGGCGCCGCCGCCGTCGGAGGCGACGGTGATGAAGAGGGCGACGATGGTGAGCGTGGCGACGACGACGGCGTTCTACATGCTGTGCGGGTGCATGGGCTACGCGGCGTTCGGCGACGACGCGCCGGACAACCTCCTAACGGGCTTCGGCTTCTACGAGCCCTTCTGGCTGCTGGACATCGCCAACGTCGCCATCGTCGTGCACCTCGTCGGCGCGTACCAGGTCTTCTGCCAGCCGCTCTTCGCCTTCGTCGAAAAGCGAGCAGCGGCTAGGTGGCCCGACAGCCGCTTCATGGCCCGGGAGCTGCGCCTCGGTCCCTTCAAGCTCAGCGTGTTCCGCCTCGCCTGGCGCACGGCGTTCGTGTGCCTCACCACCGTCGTGGCCATGCTGCTCCCGTTCTTCGGCGACGTCGTGGGGCTCCTCGGCGCCGTCTCGTTCTGGCCGCTCAGCGTCTACTTCCCCGTCGAGATGTACATCGCGCAGCGCGGCGTGCGCAGGTGGAGCACGCGATGGGTCTGCCTCCAGACGCTCAGCGCCGCATGCCTCCTCGTGTCCGTCGCCGGCGCCGTTGGCTCCACGGCCGGCGTCATAGACGCGGTCAAGTTGCACCGGCCGTTCAGTGGCGCCTGAGAGCGTGTGCTCTACTGCTCCGTGCATCATCGTGCATGCTCGTCTTCTCTCCCGCTCCGGCGCAGTCACGATCATGAGAGCGTACGTGTGCCCTCGAGGTGTGTTCATAGCAAAAGGATGTGCAACGCGAAGCGTGCACATTGGTATAGCTTGTGTCTTGTATCTTGTAGAGAAACAATAGGTGCTGTCGTCACCGCTTATTATTGCAGGAGGGGGTCGATGACACGCTAGGCATCTGGCATACAGACGCGGTGTTATTGGCCTCCTCGGCGGCATCGGCATGTAACGTGTTTACCAACTCGAGGGGCCTCATCTATGACATCTACTACAAAATTATTTGTAAAGATGTCTCTTTTATGTAATAGAGGCGGCTCCATCTACAATTCCCCATAAAAATGGTTTCTAGAACAAGTCTTCTCTAGAAATGTATTCATAGGAACGGTTATAAATGCTTATACCTTTGGATAAGACTCTAGATTCTGCCTCTACAACTTTATTAGTGGTTAGACAATATAATTCATAACTTTGGTTAGACAGTAACTCATAAATCATAGCTCTAGATTTAGTGGCCTCTGAAAACAGGTGAGCACTGAGTATAATTATTAATTCATAACTTTCTTAAACAAAATTGAGTAAGGATAAACTTTATTGAGATTTACAACTTTGTAGTTGGCAAATTTTTTATTTGAGAACATTTGGATCAAGAAAATTCCATTTGAAGTTACCATATTTATAAATTCATTTTTTTTTTAAATTTTCTACATGACCTCCTCGCATGAAGAAGATAAAAAACTGAAGTTAGATATCTCTAAACGAAAGAACATTAAAATTCATAACTTATTCATTCAAAATAATCTATGGTCCAAAATCGAGTTTGAAGTCATCGCATCTTGAAATTTAAAATTTATAAACGATCTTAAACAAAAAATTTGACACAGACATAGACAAAAGATATATATCTCGAAGAGTTATACAACTTTGTATAGTAACATTTTTTTTTCGTTTGAAATCATTTATCAAAGCAAGATTATGTTTAAATTTTCTACATTTGAAACTATAATTTTAAAACATTCTCGAATAGAGAAGGGACTAATAAAACTTAAGTTGACTTACTCAAACCAAAGTTGTATTACTCGACAGTACCTAAAACTTCACCGTTAAAACCTTTCCATTTGAACTCCATCTAAGAACCAGTCATGTACTTTACTTCTCTGTCTCTCTCTCTGCCAATGTAATTTGCTTTTCTCTTTTTATGAGAGAGAGAGAGAGAATTCCATCCACTACTATCTTGCAAGCCCGAAAATTAATGCAGGCCCACACAACCCAGCAAGTCATGGGCCATCTCATCAGGAGTCCGCTTAGCCGATTGGTTCTTGAGTCGGCTAAGCCGAATGGGATGGCTCACCATCTCCTCCGCGCGTTTTGTTTGCTGTTTTGTTGCGCCACTTGGCCACCAATACATATATATTGTACTTCCTCACGATTTCAAATGTAAATGCTTTTGACTTTTTTTAAAATGCGTTATTTTGCTATGCATCTGGATAATAATAAACCTTGGGATATTTCTTAGTGTGCAGGCGTAAACTTCCTATTGGGATCATCCTATCTCAACCGATCTCAACCAAACATCATACAAAAATTAGATATCCCACCTAGGACCATCTCATCTCTGCAATCAAACACTGCCTAAAGGACCATAGCAATGCAGTGAATGAGAGTCTTAAATTTTTCTCACCGAACAAACGACTGATAGCATTCATAAAAAAAACGACTGATAGAATACTATGTCCCAAAGGCTAACACAATCATTTCTTCTAGCTCTTGCCGTAAAATTTGCCAAAACTTAAAATATGAAAAAAAAACATGTCGCAAGCCGCCAAACTTCAAATATGAAAAAAAAAACATGTCGTAAGCCGCCAAACTTAAAATATGACAAATACTATGGTCAATGTGCTGGTAGGTGTATATTTTCCTCGTGGTCATCTTCCTCGTGAAGTTTATGGAAATGTCGTATACGTAGTAGTGAGTAGTGACCGGCCTGCCGTCTAAAGCTGGGCACATCTTTTCCTCAAACTTTTTTCAGAAATCAGACCCAAGTTAAACGGGCAACTTATTTGAAAGAGTAGATACCTCATATTTTTTGTATCTCGATCTCTTTCTTTTCTTCACTTAGGATGATTTTATAGTTCCTATACTCATCTGTGGAATAATATGCATATACACATCGATTTACTACAGGCCACGCAACTCGCTGTCATGATCCTTTTGGATAAGACCGCCGTCATGATATATTGACACATCGTCCGCCCATCATGAGTGTATGACCAGCATGTGTTTTAAATGTGAATTGCCACATGGCATTGTAGCAGGACAATTCAATAAAGTTGCTGACACAAAAGAAAACCAATTGTATCAACTTCATTCATGTGAAAAGTAACAGAAGAAAAAAAATTGCGAAGTCTGAACCACATTTTCTTGCTGACTAGTGCCTACCACCACTTAGGGTAGAAACGGATCAGACGCGAACTGGATGGATGTGCACTTTCTACATGTAGCAACATCTCTTTCCGTCTGAAGTTTCAAGAGAGTTTTTGTGATGATTAGCATGTGTGGCATTCTTTTCACTTGGAATGACTTTATGAGACGTCTATCCAAGCCTGATGATAGAGTTGTCATTGTCCATCGTGAAACTAATGCACATTAAAATGTCAAATAGGAATATACATATATATATTAATAAAGAAGACCCAATCAGTGGGGAGGGAATGGGTCCAAGAAATAATATTTGTTTGGACATGTATAAAGAGCACTTTATAATGGTTGGGAAGTACAATACCATTCTTGCTTCCAGGCAATTTCGTTATATAATTTTTAGCTTCTCTCACAGGCGCATTCTTTCTGGTAAAGCTGAAAAAATCTAGCTTCTTCCAACTTTCTCCTTGTTATTTACCTTCTTTGAGAATTTATTTTACCAAAAAAAATTTAAATCAGCTTTAGAGTCACTAGTGAAGTTGTTTCATGAAACCAAAGCTAAAGAACCGCTTCACTAGTGAAGATGAGTTGTTCCAAACAGCCTTTCGTAGGCATGCCAAAGCTATGACGTGAAATGTCACTATCACTATCCAATTAAGGCCTTATGTGTTTGGATACCTCTATGATTAAAATAATTATACATAATTTCGATCCAAACATGATTGATTATATGGTGTTCACTCAACATTTGGTCAAACATACTACCTTTTCCGTTTCGCACCCATTGTTACATGTTTTTTGGTCAGAGCAAGTAGTCAACAATTTTTCATTTGAAATCATTTATCCAAACAAAAAAATGTTTAAATTTTTTATATATTTTTTTATTTAAAATTCAAAATTTTCAAACATTCCCAAGCCCATGTAATTTTTCTTCAGAGAGAATTCAATCTAGTATTACTATCTTCCAAGCCCAAAAACGATAACAAGCCCACACAGCCCAACACACTAGACAGGACTTCGCCGCCGCTGCCTTTCTCCAGCGAAGATGGCGGCGGCGGCGACGGCGACGGCGCTGGACATCGCGGAGCTCCCCTTCTCCGACCTAGCCGTCCTCCTATCTCCCAAGCCACCTGCCGACGACGGCCGCTGCCGACGCGTCGTGGACACCGTCGCGACCGAGCTCGGCCGAGGCGGGTCCGGGCTGCTGGCCGTCGCCGGAGTGCCGCGCGTGGGCGCCCTCCGCCGGCGACTCCTCCCGTTGGCCCGTCGCCTCGCCCTCATGGACCACCCGATCCGCTCCCAGCTTCTCAAGGTCCCCCTCCCCCTCCCCTTTCCTTTTCCTTCTCGTTGCTGATCTTGAAACTGCAATGTGGCTTGATACATTTCCGTCGATTGTTTCAGAAGCATGGTTTGGGCAGCGACGTGCCTTTGAAGAAGCTGGATCGGTCCGTGTCCTCGTTCGCGCAGCTTCTGAGGCATTCAGGTGAACTCACCTTGCTAGAGTCTGTGAACATCAACAATGTTTGTAACCAATCCGAGGAGGCTAACGGTGATGATGATATGGAGAATCTTGGTGACCTCGTGAAGGAGCTTGGTTTGTACATGATGGAGCTTGGGATTCTGGTTGCACGAGCCTGTGATATTGTCATTGGTGGAGGTCAGCTAGAGCGGAGCATCAGTGAGTTTGGGACGGCGAAGGCGAGGCTCATTCACTACCACTCTGAGCTGGATAACATTGTTATCAGGGATAAGAGCAAAAAGATGAAAGGTTCGGTGAATAAAGTGGCAGTAAAACCTTGTCAGTCGTCTTCTGGAAGGAGGTCTGGATCGTTGTGCCCGTGCAGCATTAGGTCAGAAGATGGGACTGCTGTAATGTCAACAAAAGAAAATGATTCTAAGGATGCGTCGATTCAGGGTCAGGAAGCTGCAGGAATTTCACTATCAAACCTATGGCAGGAATGGCACTATGACTATGGAATCCTGACTGTTTTAACCGCACCATTGTTCCTGAGCGCCTATGAGGATGAAAATAGTTTGGTCAACCTGGAATGTCATCCTCCTGATGGGCACACACACTTTCAGTTATGCAATGGAAGGAAGATATTCTCTGTTAGATGCTCTCCCGAGAACTTCATTGTTCAGGTTGGGGAGGCAGCAGACATCTTGTCCCAAGGGAAACTGAAATCTACACTTCATGCTGTGAGTAGACCTTTGAGTTCCACAGATATCAGCCGTGAGACGTTTGTTGTCTTCCTACAGCCCTCATGGAACAAAACTTTAGCTTATAATCCTGATTACTCTTTAGATGAAGGTGAATCCATTCTTAGCAAGGAGACTTCAGATGTCAGTGGTGGATCAGCAGGGCCTTCTGATGAAGATGCACTTATGCAAGGAATCCTGAAAAAAATTCCCCCTCTGTCATCAAGGCTAAAAAAAGGGATGACATTTGCAGAATTTTCTCGTCAGACAACAAAACAGTATTATGGTAGCAGCGGCATCCAACAAAACAATTGAGCACTAGCAATACAATGGCACATGTATGTAGGTGTAGCACATTGAACTGATGTACTGACTTGCATTTAGATACCAATATGAATGCGCAAAAATGAAAGCGTCCTGGTAAACAGTGCATAGTGCTCATCATACTCATGACTAAGTTTTGCATTTGTTCACATAACAATTGGCGTTTATAACTGAAGTTGGCAACATAACCAAGGACTGGTGTCCAGAATTTCTGTTAGGCCTAGATGTTTTGCAGTAGGTGAGTTAATTGCATTAGCAGCCTTTATTCATGTCTTCTAGTGCTAGTTTGATCTTTTTACTGTGAAAGTTGAGGGTTGCTTGGAAATTCTTTTGAGAAAGAAGAGCACTAAGAAAGTTAAAATTAAGGTGGCCATTCATATAGAACATGATGATGCTTATTTATTGAAGAAATGTCAATCAAAATTAAGCCGGCCATTCATATTTAACCGGTCCATATCGTGTTTAATGCTTTCTAAAACTTCATTGGCCAATTGAAGAAATGTCAATGAAATGATGGAAATGTTTTCTGCAGTGCATAGTTAAGGCCAGAAGTTAATAATGTCTACTCCTAAAAAGTTAATGTTCCTTGGCTTTCTGAGTTCACAATGGTTGTGGTTGCAGTACCTACAGTTTGTGTGTGCCCTAGGCCCCTAGCCCTTTTGGCAGAATATCTGACAGTGGTTAGGCAATAGTCTGAGCATTGCTACTGAGAACCTTTCACCCCATCAGTCCTGATGATTCATTATTTCCAAATCTCACTGTGCCTCTTTTATTTCATTAAAAAGTAGTTAATAGAATATTGATTGGACTGTCAGAATATTCAATCCCATTCTGTTGGCTAACAGGGTTTTACACATGGATTACTTCTTAACTTTGCACTTTTAATTCAGAAAGATAAACTTTCCAATTCATGCTGGCTATTCAATCATTTTCTCCCTTTTTAATGTTATTTTTCAAAATGCAAGCAGAGTATTTGTTAGCAACTTTGCTGTATTATGCTGGTCTCATAAATCAGAACATTTCTGGACTGGTTTCTCTAACTCTGATGCAAAATGGTTACGTCTTTTTCATAGTGAAATAATAAATATTTAGATGACACATAATATTTGAGTTGTATACCATTGTTCAAATTACTGCAATTTTTCTGAGGACTATTTGAATTAGGGGTGTATATTATACTGTAGCCTCTGTTCATGCCTTGGGTTTACTGTTTTGAGTTTTTTAGTGTGACATTTGATGGTTGTTTGGGCACTAAGAAGAAAAGAGCAAAAAGAAAATTAAAGCAGGTTGCTTGCATATATTACTTATATGATACTTATCGACTATTCCATTTCATGTTTAATGCTCTGTTAAACCCTACATTACAGAGCTCTGTTTTCATGCCTCCTTGCTCAATGCTTAATAAAAGTGAATCAGTATCAGCAGGCGATCAAGGTACCCATGAAAGAACAAATATATTGCAATCCACTGCAGTGTTTCTAGGTTCAGATATATTTACAATCACCTATACTAGCATCCATGGACCATGACCCAATGATTCATGTATATCTGAACTACTTGGAGAATGCCCATCATCAGCTACCTACGAATCCATCAGCTGTTTTGCAGCTAGCCAAGCTCAAAACCGAGGCAACATTGTCCTCACTTCATCCCTGAGCTTGAGCTGGTTCCACTCCTCCACCCACAGCGTGTAACTCGACTGCGGCGCGAGCACGTCGACGGACACCTCCTTGCTCGCCACCAGCTCACGGGAGTAGCTCTCGAACTCTTGCAGCTCCTCCAGCTTCATCGCCAGCTCCGCCACGTCACGCTCGCCGCGGGCGCTCTCCGTCTGCTCCCTCGCCTCCTCCACCCTCGCCCAGAAGCACGGGTCCTGCGTCAGCCCGGCGTACTTGCTGCGTCTCCGGCTGATGCTCGCTGACGACGCTGCCGACGACGTGACGTCGCCGCCTGCACGTGCCTTCTCCTGCCACCACCTATCGAACAGCTCGTACCTCCTCTCCCGGCCGTGGCTCATGTAGCTCCCGCTCGTCCGGTGGTGGCCGTGGTGGTGGTAGTCGGCGATGTCGAGCGGCTCGACGAGGAGCTGGTAGAAGCGGGCGGCGTTCACCCACTTGGCGCGGCGGTGGAAGTCGTGGGGGAGCTGGCCGGCGTCCAGCATGGTGAGCACACGGTCCCAGAACTGGCCCAGCTTGATGCGGTTCAGGTTCACCTTGCTGTACTTCCTAGGCGACCGCCGCTGCTTGAACGCGTCGTAGTACCCCATCTCCCCGTCGAACAGCGCCTTGTACCACTCGATCTGCGCACGGCACGGCGTGATCCGGCCCAGCTGTGTCGCCAGGCGAGCGCAGTTCAGGCTCGGCCGCCGCCCTGCCCGCTTCGACGTCTTCAGCCACTGCCGCGCCGTCGACGCCTCCATGGCCTGCCGCCGCCGCATATGGCAATGCCAGCATGTCAGACCATATATAAAGAACCACACAGAACACGCTCTGTAGTTTTATACACGCAGATTAATGGTACGTACGTTTGGCCTCACCATGGCGTCGATGCCGGAGGCCTCCAACGCGAAGGAGACGCCGTCGTCGTAGTTGGGCATGGCCGGCGTGTCGTCCACACGCAGGCGCCTCTTGAGGAGCAAGTGCTGCGGCATTTTCAGCACGAGCTCGCCGTAGCAGGAGTGGGCAGCCTCCGGAGACTCTGCACAGGACGAGCTCCGAGCAGCGAAGGTGGCGTAGAGCATCTGGACCGCGGCGGTAGCGTTGTCCACGCACGCCGCTCCTTCTGGGGAGCACAGCACGTACGTCCCAAACGGCCGGTACGGGCTCCCACCTGTCGTCTCATCTGGAGCGGCAAGCTTCTGCTCCATGGCCACAGCACCAACGTGCGTCTGTATCAGCTGCCGGAGCGTGTCCTTGTCAGTGTCCACCATGCGTGCGGTGACCGTGGTCACCGCGCCTGTTTGGCGAGTCCGTGCTGGCCATTGATGCAGCTGCATTCCGACAATGATGTGCGCAGGGACGGCGTCTGGTGGGCAGAAGAGGAGCCTTGGGACGACGTCGTGCTGGGAGACTACATGGCAAAAGTTACCACCCCAGCGCTCACGCAGGATGGCCCTGGACAGCGCCTCGTTGCCTAGTAAAGGGCTTCCAAAGGTGACACACAGGACAGGAGGAGCAGGTGCCCATGGGGAGCTTGACGACGAGATGCAGAGGTAGTGTAGCGCTGCAAGAGCGGCAATGGCGCCACCGAGGGAGTGGCCCGTGAACACGACTGCCTTGCCCCTGATCTCATCCAGTAGCATCTGCAATGTCAACCATTTATGATGAGCAAGTCACAGTGGCATAATTTCAGTGAGTTGAAAAATAAACATTGGAGAGAATGTAATCATTAGCCGCATAAAGTGACAAACAGTACTCATACTAGTACTAGAACAAAAAAATCATGGAGAATGATCATCTCAATAGTTTTATGAACAATAATTAGGTCACTCGATTAAAAAATGCAAAAGTGATAAAGGTATGGAAGAAGATGGAGACAAGGTGTGGTCCTCGTAAACGTAAATCAAAAGATCTACGAAACCTGAAGATTCCCTTCATTAGTTATTTGAAGAACTGAATTCAGTTCCCCAACAAAAGAATAGAATTTGTGATGGAGCACAAGGTTGTCATCAATCGTCATTTATGTTATCATTTTACAATGCTTGAATTTAGTTCAAATGTATGTATCACAAGTAAAGAAATCACAGATTTTTTGTAATATTATAGAAGAGCAGAAGCAGGAGATAATGTCAGCCTGAATTCTGAATGACAGTAAACTCTGAAGTACAACTCATGGTTAATAGATTTTATTCCTCCGGATCAGTCATTCTTCATATCTAATCTAAGATTTTAAGAATTCGAAATTTCTGCAGATCTAGTATATCTCTATCTATGTATTTGGTACATAAAGCTGTCCAATCATGAGCCACACTGCAGTCCATGCATTTTAATTGCCTTATCACTATCACCTGGGCTTTGTTTAGTTCCTCCAAATTAGGGGTTCAATTTAGACGTTAAAAGATTCCCCATCACATTAAAATGGTGACACATGTAGACTTAAATTTAAATAAAATTAAAAACTAATTGCACAGTTTAATTGTCTTTGCGAGACGAATCTTTTGAGCCTAATTAGTCGATATTTGACAATATTTCACAAATACAAACGAAATGCTACGAGCCTAATTCTGTTGCTCATGGGCCCTAAGAAATGCAATCAGCTGTAAGCGACAATAAAGGGGCAACAGCAACTTTTGGTGGCTACTGTGATCTATGCCATGTGCCTGTACTTTTTGTTTGCACTGGGACATCAGAAAACCAGATGCATAGCATCTCAAGTTAGCCGCCAAATTTGACAGGGATTGTTCTCTGTACACACACCCTGCTTTGAGCTCTGAGGTGAGGTCTGAAGTAACTTCACAAAATCTTACTATGCCAGATAGGGCAAACTGATAGTACATGAAATGAAATCATCAGAGAAAAGGAAATAGGCACTGAAGTGGAAACAGCAACTTGTAATTTGTTCTTTCTGATGCTTGCCCAGAGGAGAGAAGGATTTTCGTTTTGTTTTCAACCCACAATGTTGTTAGATTTCTGACTGACTAAACTATTGCTGTATTAAGTACTGAATGACTGACACTGGGATTAAAATATCTCAAATCCCAGTGCATCTGTCTCATACTGTGTGTCTGAACACGACGACACGGCAACAACCAAAGACAGGCACATCGCCATCACAATAACTCCTCCCTCCCCCAAACCAAAAATATCAGATCATCCATCACATGAACGCGCGGCTTAAAAATGAGAAATTTTTAGTCAAATGATTAGTGGCAAAGCAAGGCAAACTGCTCCAATTAACGCGCTAAGCACAAAACAAACGATGCTAATCAAAACCAGGCAGATATTTTCAAAGTCAATGGAGGAGGAGGAGTAATCAGTGATTTCAAGTTACCTGGAAATCAGGGGAGCCGCAGAGCTTCAAGAAGCACTGCAGCGCCAGCGCCTGCACGGCGACCGGCTCCCCCTGCTGGTCGGGCTCGGCGGCGACGAGCGGCGCGAACATCCGCGCCGCCGCGGCGTCCCCGCCACCGGCGCTGCCGAGCCCAACGGGCGCGAAGACGTCGCCGCCGCCGCCGGCCACGGCCGCGCCGGCCGCCGACAGCGCGGCCTGCACCCCGGAGAACCCCACGTACACCCTGCCGCCGCCGTCCTCGTCCTCGCCGCCGTGCACGACGAAGCCGGGCGCCGCGGCGGTGGCCGCCGTGCAGCGGTCCCAGGCGCGCGCCAGCAGCGGCGACGACGCCAGCAGCGCGCCGAGCACGTGGCTGGTCTCGAACCTTCAAAAGCAGAGCACCACGCATGCATTTGAGCTCGTTTGCGGCATCAAAATCTCATCTTTTTTTGCTTTTTTTGGGTTCGGGGCGTGTGTGTCTGGCGCCAATTGGGCGCGAACGAAAGGAAGCTTTTTTGGGGCGCGACGGATGCAGCGAGTATTTATAAGTGGTGATTGCGAGGAAAAAGATTGGAAATTTGGAGATGGGAGGAACTTACATGGAAGCTTCTTCGTCTCCAGCGGCGTCGTCCATGGCTGATTGAGGTTCCAAGAAGCGGGGGGAGGGAGAGGGTAGAGAGAGAAAGAGAGGGAGAGAGGGAGACTTGGTGTTGAGAGAGAAAGAGAGGAAGTGGTCAAGTTTAATTTGGCGGCCAAGAGGCTCTGTCTTGGCTTGGGAGGGGATTAGGGGTGGAGTGGGGCCCACAGGGGCTCACTGGTCAGGGGTCAACTGGTACTGGTATGGTGCATTTTGCATCAAAGGACCTGCATAATTTGGTTGGTTACTTTGTACTCCATAATTTGGTTGGTTACTTTGTACTCCTTGGGATATACCTTGTTGATATTTTAGGTGTGGTTTGACAATGGCACTGCTCAACTTCACGAATGAATTAGATCTTTCAGACTTAGCTCTACAAGCAGTATTATCAGTAAATCTAAAATTGTTTGGTGAATTGTTTTGCAAAACATGCACTCACAACATACAATACAGGGTCCGCAAGCATGAGATGAAGCTATGAAAAGCTACTATTTGTAGCTTCATTCCACCACATTTGAATAGCATGATTTAAGGAGGATGAAATCTAAAATTGTTTTGGTGAATTGTTTTGCAGAACATGCTCTCACAACATCTCATACGAGCGTGAGATAAAGCTGTGAAAAGCTACTATTTGTAGCTTCATCCCACCACATTTGAATAGCATGATTTAAGGAGGTTATGGGTGAAACTATTTTCAAAAGACTACATTGGCTAAAAACCTCACTATAGCGGAAGTTGTTGGTGAAGCTTTGGTACCTTAAATGTTTTGGGTTGGGACATACTATGAAAATATAATAATCTATAACAAATCAAATAACATATATTTAATAGAACAATTGCTAGTATATTTATGTAAATTTGATCAAATCTAAGATGGTTTAAGTTCACTCCATTTTAGAATTGTGTTTTTTGGAAGGAGATAGTATTAATAGGCATCTAATTTTGTATCTATTCTAAACCTTTTTTAAAGGGTAAACACATGAATATTCTAAAAAAATAGTTTGAAAGTACACAAATTACTAGAACGATCTTATTTTCTCAAAAGGACACATTTAAGTAGTGTAATCAAGATAAATTTAGGAGAGCTTATCATAAAGAGATGTCTCATTTAGAATTTCAATCCTCCTAAAATATACAAATAGAGGTGCAAGTTACATTCTTCCTTCATCACAAAATGATAGTCATATTTCAAGCAAGAAAAAGTCAACTTATATAAACTTGACCAGTAGGTGCCCAAATTGTATAAAAGTTTAGAACATAAAACTCGTATCAATGGACTGTGTTCAAAACGAATTTGAGATTATTATTGATTCGTTAGTAAATCATTTTTGTTTGACCTTTCAGTTTCAAAATATGCTTATTATTCTAGGACATATAGTGAGTATATTTGTTTTAAAAAAGTTATTTTCTTATAGTACTCAATATACTAATCAAAGTAAATGTGTATATTAATTTTTATATATGTATAAGCTTTAGCCATTAGTCATGTATCATTGGAAGATTCACCAAAATATTTATTTTTAAATTTTTATTATTATGCCAAACAACCAATAATTTTAGACTAAAATTTACCTACATTATGAAAGGCTATGAGTTACCTGTTTTGTTTTCAATATTTATTGTAATAAAATTTTAACTAAATTTGTTCAATTTTTGGATAAAAAAAATTAGTTTATTTTAGATACTTGAACAATTCTAAGTCTTCGAAGTTAACTATTTTAAACAAACAAATTATGTCATTTGTAGACTTACAAGGTGCATCATCTTGGAATATTAAATTGTAAAAGTTCAATTATTTTCAGACTACACAACATATGATTCTTTTATTAAAATGCTACTTCTTGAACACCTCAAATGTTTAAAATTACCAAAACCCGAAGACATTGTACTATTATTTATGCAGCAAGCACTTCATTGCTGATAAAAGAAAGCTTGACCTTTTGTGCCCATTACTTTTATATCCCCTAAAGGTGTACTTTTTCCATTGTTTGTGCATCTATGCTAATCTTGGTGTGCGTGCTAATTGACTTGGCAGTGTTGGAACATACAAGTGGCATCATGTCTTAGATGAGTGCACTTCAAATGGGCAAAGGCGACCTTTTTACAATTCCATTTTAAATATATTCAACCTTTTAAATTTATTTTACTTATGCTAATCTTGGCATCTTGCTAGAAACGGGGAGGAGACAGATCTAGTCCGGGTCACCTGATGTGATGAGGAGATCTAGTTCCGATCATGCATCGGATCTGATGAGAGTGGTCTTAGCTTTTGGGCATCTTTCTGTAAAATTCTCAAGTTTGTTGTAAAGGCATATTTTATCCATGCGATGATGAATATTTTAGTATATCACTTCTTTATTTAATGTGTGGTCAAATCTCTACTAGTTCACTGCATATAGTGGCCCCTTACGTACTTCTTGCTATTCTTTACCCCTACTAAACATTTGTTTTTCCGTTCTGGCATGTCACCATAAAATACTTTTGGGTCACGCAGGCATGGCGCGGCGGGTGTGAACACATGCTCGAACGAATTCTGTACACATAATCCCTGCGCCAGCCAAAACTAGATATACTTTTTTACATGTGGAATATATAATTCTAGGATCATCATATCCTTATTGTTTCTTACTTTTACACACCATATATATGTAAATATGAACAAGAATGCATGCATGTGTTGGTTGAGTACTTTATAGTCTGTCCTCAGTATTCAATTTTTCTTCTGCCTTGAGTTAAAGTTTGTCAATAATATTGACATGGAAATCTCCTATATAAGGGCAAGGGCATGTGATGAATTGCTCATGTACACTAAATTATGGTGGGGGTCCAAATAAATAGACTGTAACTGTTGCATACATCACAATGGTTAGGATGTCCGCAATGACTAGCTATTTGGCTATCTAGATGTGACATGATAAGTAAAAAGTAGGAGGGAGAAAGTGCTCACTAGCTACAAACAAATAGCTTATCTATTTCACATGGACCAAGAATATATGGGAGGAGCATGTGGACCCAATAGTATAAAATAGTCTTTTTTCTTGTCTCTCACCTCCACGTCAGGTGACTATATAGCTAGTACTATCTATTACCATTGCGGACGCCCTTATAATCTCTTTGGGAATAGCTCAAGCGGTTTCGGCTTCTCTTGATGTGTGGCCTACTACCTACTATAGCTGCATTGTATGTCACTGTAGTAGCTCCTTTTCTCTCTCAAGGCGAAAATGGACTACTTCCTCCATCCTAAATTGTAAGTCATTTGAATTTTTTAATATAAAGTTTGATCACTCGTCTTATTCATGCCAGGGGTGTGAGTTCTCCGTTTTCTTTTCTCTCCCTTCCCCTTTCACGCTCACGCTCTCCATTACGGATCTTGCAAGGGCGAGCTTGGTGGTAGTCGAGGAAGAGTGAACTTGGTGGTGGTGGTGGAGGTTGGCCAGACGAGGGGTGACAGTGCTCGTGGAGAAGATCTTTGGCCAATGCCACCTTGATCTGCAAGGGCTTAGTAGCAGGCATCCACGGTGGCGGCGGGCTCAGGAGTTTTGGCCGGCCTCGGGAGCAGCTTGGTGGTGCCGTGGTGGTGGTGGGCTCAGGAAAGACCCTTGTTTAGTTTCCCAAATTGACACTAAATTTCACTATGAAAAAGAAGATTCCCCATCACATTAAAATGACGGCATATGCATGAAGTACTAAATTTAAATGAAATCAAAAACTAATTGCGCAGTTTGATTGTACTTTACGAGATGAATCTTTTGAGCCTAATTAGTCAATTTTTGGATAATATTTCACAAACGCAAACGAAATCTTTACGGTGTCTACTGAGTATCAAAGTGTCAAATTTACCATCCTAAGACGAACCGCAGCGGTGCCTGGAAAGGCAACCGGAATAGCTCCACATCGGCTTTTACAGGTCTAAAAGTGCTGCAGCGGGGTACTGTAATCGGACCTGGAAGCCCAGCCGTTCGCCAAAGATGGCGCCTGCCACATGCTGTGGCGTACCGCCTGTTGTGGCCCCCGCAGCACGCGCGTGAGAGAGAGAGGAGAGAAGTGAGGACATGCAGTGGCGGGCCTTTTAACTATAACAAAAAATGTTATAATTCACAAACTAATTAGCCAAATTAAATTCTGATTATATCATTA
The DNA here is from genome assembly GCA_018135685.1 of Themeda triandra. Taxonomy (NCBI): domain Eukaryota; kingdom Viridiplantae; phylum Streptophyta; class Magnoliopsida; order Poales; family Poaceae; genus Themeda; species Themeda triandra. The sequence goes on from JAENPR010000629.1 coordinate 99,911, forward strand.
AATTTGTTTCAATTAATTGTTCAAAACAAGATCTCACATTGATATATTTAGATAAAGTGACAAGTGGACCCGATTTTAGTAGTTGAAATGGAGTATGAGATATGGAGGTTTATGAGTGCGGAAGAATCGTATATGGAGTAGAGAATCTTGATGACCAGGACGTATGGAGTAAGAAAATGGAGGTTGATGAGTGCGGGTAGTCTAAATTAGAGAGGCGAGCGATGACACTGGTGATACGGTGGTGGTCTCGAAAGCAGCTCAGCGGCGCACACCTAGGAGTGCATGCGCGGCTTGGTGGTGGCAATAGGCTCGCAGGGTGCAACAGCAGCAACAAATTTTTGAACATTTTTTAATTCATTTATCACCGTTCATTTACAAACCAGCGATGATAAGCTTTATTTTCACTACGGACCATCAGCATCAAATTGAAAAACTTGCTGATGGTAGGCCTTTTATATCCTACCATGATAAGATATGTGTAGGAGTGTTATTCATCCATGCCACGGTGCCACTTTCTGGGTTGGTGTGCAGTTTTTATACATATTCACCATGTGTTTGGCATATGGAACACATGGACTAGCCGGATATCATTATTCTCTTTTATTTCGAATCAGTTTGTTATTTACTGGCTGAAAAAAATCTTACCTTCAGATTACAGTTCAGTTAATTGGTGTGCACGTTCTGCTAAAAAAGTTGGTGTGCACGTGTCACTGGACTAGTGGAGTGAGGAAATATTAACTGATGGTTACGGCATTTTATCCTAGATATTTCCGCGGACAACTGACATTTCCTGTTTTTAATTTTTTTTCTATTTGCGACCTTCTCGTTTTCACATTACCCCTTTTGTCTTTTGAGGTGTGGACATGATAAAAAAGGGTTCTCATTTTTCGTCATGATCATCAGGTGCATGGACACCGTGCCATTATTCCTATCGAATCCTGTCAAGTGACGTTCACATATGTGGAGTTTGATATCATAAGAAAAAAAATATATTGTTTTATCTTGCATATTGTGCTCATGATTACATTTTCAGACAACATCAGACCATTTTTCCTCACCAACTTCTTCCACTGCGATTTATTTATTCTGATACCAAACTTGCATATACTAGTATTTTTGAAGAAAAATAGAAAAAAAGAGGGGAGTGTTTGTAAATACCATGTTAGTTCTGCTGAAAAATATTAAGCGGCTGCTCCTCACTTGGCATTCTAGGCCGATGCATGGATCAAAACCACGTCGTGCGTTTTTTTCCTTGTTAGAACGTTATGGTAGCCAGATCTCATACTGAGGACTCTTGCGTAATAAAAAACATGGAGTTGTTGAGAAGTCGTTAGGCAGCACGCTCAAGGAATTATTGCAACGAATTTTCTTCAACTGCTGGTAGAATGGTAAACTGGTAGTTGGTAAGTAGCTTGCAAATTCCAACAGATCAGTTCTATTCTTGGTTGCAATCTGCTTATACCTTCTAGATTACACTTTAGTGGAGTGAGAACATTTCAATTGATATGACTGTATTTGGTAAAACACACCCTCCATCAAAAAATGAATGTAACCTTACATTAGTAAAGAACATATCTTCGGTTTTTAGTTTTACTCGGAGCCAGAGTTAGGCCCGGAAATAACAAGATCATTAGTCCCCATTCGAGCCACAAACTAGCACTAAAAACTCTAGCCCAGCGGTTAGCGTCGAAGGCTTTTGCAGAAGAGGGTCTTTAGTCTAGGTTGGTGGGACTATAGGGTGATCGTTAGTTCCGGTTGGCTTTTCCAATAGGGACTAAAGATCCCACTACAATTTATTCCGGTTAGTGAGTCAACCGGGACTAAAGGGCGACCTTTAGTTTTAGTTTGTGCACTAATCGGGACTAAACGTCTGTCGCTATATATCTTTCTTCCTTGGTCCCCTCGGCCCGAGCCATCTTATACAACTATTGCTGCTTTTGCTTCGGGTGAGTAAATTCTTGCTCTTGGCTCTTGAGAAGCTCTTCGTTGCTCCCTCCATTCTACTTTCTAAAGGTTAGCAACTTCATCCTCTAATCTTTTATTGCTAATGTAGCGTATCTTATGGTTCAGAGAAATTTGTGATTTTTCAGATTGGAACTAATGATGGTGAAATTTATCTTTATTTATAATTCATTTCTATGTAAGCTTAAATAAAGTCTAGATCTTTATTAGCAACATTATTCCTAGATGTCGCAGTCCCGAATTAGGAAACCAAAACTGAGACGGTTTCTCAACTAGACTGCATGTCCTTTCTTCACTAGTGATAGTTTTTGTCTTTAGTTTGATTATTTGAATGTCAAATTTAGAAAAGGGTATCAAACTTTATGACCCCAAATAGGTATATTGGAAAAGCCAAAACATCATTAACTTGAAACGGGAGAGTATGTATTTATAAAAAACAAAATAATTTATTGTGACTATTTTCTCTACTAAAGAAATGGAGGACACAAGAGGGTGGAGATGCAGATGCCGTGTTCACCCGTATAAACACGGCAAAACTAAACCACACGAGAGAGCTGCCGAATTTCAGGGCAAAATTATTCAAATATTATATTTTTCAGTTTTCAGAAGATTCACACGTGGCCTCGGTCTTCGTTGAACCGACAACGAAGCCTGCTGGGGCCCGCGACGACCAGCATTTTGTTTTGTGCGCATTCCATGAGCGATGACTCGACGGCCACCAAAAAGACAGTGGGAAGGTTAAGCTCAAACGGTCTGAAGAAAAGTAGGAGTATGTGTTACACTGTGAGCATGGATTGTTGAGATGTGACTAACTCTAAGAAATCAAAAACAGGCATGGTTTTTTTTTTTCAAAAAAAAAAATAGGCAGGTGTCCTCGTTCGCTGGGTGGTCAAATGTTCTTCTTAGATCTCCCTTTTACCCCCTCTTTGGTAGTCCTTTTGTCTTGAAAACATCTCTATAACTTTGTTGCATTTCCGTTTGCTTTGGAAATGGAAATGGGGATGCCCCCGAATCTAAAAAAATAGGCAGGCAAATTAAATTTAAAAGTAGTTGTACAGAGTATCCTTTTTTCGAATTACACGTTCTGACATAGACACTTGTATATACTCCCTCTAATTTTATAAAAGATGTCGTTTTGGATAAGATTTGGGATCAATATTCGGAATATAAATCATAAATAACTTTTAAATTGTTGAATTTAAAAATATGTGAACAAATGAATATATTTAGCTTGAAAAATACTTTACATATATCACTTTTGAATAAATATTTTTAAAATACAAAATTAAAGTTATGCTTCCGAGACTGTGTTGTTGCCCAAAACGACGTCTTCTAAAAAATTGGAGGGAGCACATGTATATTCACTCCTATAAATGCACACATATATTCTACGTACTTTTATGACTACATTTAGAAAGATTGAATTTCTCAAAATTAATGAAGTTATCATAGGCATCTAATTATTCGATGAGGACATTGTCTATTTCTGACAACGCCCTAAAATCTTGATCATACTTTCCACCCTAGTTAACTGAGGTATATACTCACACTCTCTGATTTTCTTAGGCCAGGAGTATGAGATCGATTAGTGAGTTGACACGATCTCACTGATTGATCTGCCAACTTGCGCTGTGTCAGGGTCACGTACGGTGAGTTATCCTTCGTCCTTTGCTTCTGTTAGGCTACCTACGCTAGCTAGCTAGGGTGTGGCGTATCCGATCCGCGTATGCCTGGGTGACACAGCTATCTAAGCACAGCCACAGCGGCACCGTACCCCTGTCAATATCTATTGAACAATGACATAATAATAATAATATACTAATCGCACTCTCAAAAGGAGAAAAGTCATCCAAAATTGTGTACGTGTCAAATTTTTTTAAGTTCAACTTGGTTTGTATAAAATATTAACAATATTTAATCTTTCAATAAATTTACAAAATATATTCAATAATTATATAATTGATATTTATTATGCAACACTACTATTAATTACATATTATGTATACTTAGTCAAAATTTAAAAAAAATTTGACTTAGAATTACACTCTTTGTAGATGGGAGGAGTAGGGTTGTATAGACACATACCCCAATCCTAATATGTTCGGAAAAATATAATTCGGCATACTCAAACTATCTTAAGTTCAACGATATTCTTGTTAGAAAAAACAATATTTATAAATTGAAGTAGATAGTACTATGTAAATATATTTCATGATAAATTTAATGATAGATATTTAGTATGATGAATATTAGCATCCTGTTCACAAATTTGATCAAACTTAGCCGCATTTGACCTTCACGGTACTCTAAACTTACATTTTTACTAGAATGCAATTTTAAAAATTGTATCTAGTTCTGTTGAGCGGAGGCATCATAGATGTGTCGTGTGCGCTAGGGCCGGGCATTCCACGGTCCGGTCGTGTTCAAAGTCCACTTGGAGTCATCGCCGTTTGAATATCGTGTCCACATAAAAATGCTGTGGATGCTACGAGTTCCCTGCTAGGCACGTAATTCTAGCCTAGGAGCTGCTGTGCTGGGGATGAAACATGCATGTCAGCAACAGTATATCCTTCACCTTTAGCTGGATGATAGATCTGATGACATCGCCAGAACATTCTCTGCTCGCGTCATCATGAGTCAGGACAGCGTGCACAGAGATGCTATGCTAGCTCGAAAGGTACACTGCATGTGGTGGTGTGTGTACGGTGTATCTGGAAGGCTGCAGCGATGAGAAAGGGTCTCAAAAGAAAACGCAGCTACAACGAAAACGAACTATATATAAACCATAAACCAGATGATGTTTGCATCTTGTGATTCGTGGTCGTGGGTGGTATCTATCTATTATTCTATTTCCAAGGCTCATCAATCGTTTTCCCACGTGCAAGTGGTTCCTCCTGTGGCGCTATGCAGTTCCCATGCATTTCCAATTGCTTTATTTGGAAAATTTGTAATCCTCAAGATTTAGTACACCGTACCCATGCTTTTTTTTTTCACGACCATGCATTGCATGTATATAATTGAGAAGAAAATAGAGTTGTTGCATCGAAGCAATGTTGGGCCTAGAATGCGAGGGGCACACTATGGCCGAACCTAACTAGCCATGCAATAGAACCGGCAAACAACATTATGGTATTACACGATAACTAATTTTTGCAACCTTCAGAGCAACAATAGTCAACCCAAGCCTCTCACCGCCAAGAACACCGCAAGGTGAGCATAGCCTGCCTGCAACCAAATTTCAGCTTCGGCATCCAATTCAGAGGGGATGATGGTCGGCATGCGTGCAACCGGGTCAAAGACCCTCTTGTGTACCCCTGCTTTCCAAAATTTACTGCCATTGTCAGGGAAATTTTTCATGTCATTATTCACAAGACTGCCACATCAGCAAAAATATAACAAAAATATCGAGACAACAATCACTCTCAATACTAAATTTTATTATAGTGTAGCTTTTAGTTAAGCCTATGACTTATATTTAGAGTTAGAGACAGCCAAATAATTAATTTTCATCTAGATGAAATTTATATCTTCCATCTTATCATAAAAACATCATTATCATAAATACCTATGTGATAGTGACACTCTATTGAATGTGGATGAAATTTTCGCTAATATTAGCCTTAGGATAGTCCCAACACAATTTGTTTCGAAACAACACTATGATTTCTTTGCAGAGCCATTGATAATCCATGAATATATGAAATCTTTATTATATATACTGTAGCATATTGAGCTGAAAACTTTATAATAAGATACTAGTAATGCATAATTGAGCTGTAAATTGTTGCACTTTTGTACGCAGTAAAAAGCACGTACTTTACTGCTGATAGGGAAAGCTTGATCTTTGTGCACCTTGCTATTATTCTACTATTGTCCACTACCTTTTTATTTTTGCATGCAGTGACGAAACCAGGGGGGCCAGCAGGGGCCGTGCCCCCCCCATGCATGGTATGTTTCTTAATATAGATATATAAATACTTAAATTTATAGTATAAAAATATCATTTTTTACTCATTTTTAATTGAAAAACTATGATTTTAGTTAAAAATAGTGTAATTTTTTAAAAAGTTGTTAAAATATATTATTATATATATTTTATAATAGTAAAAAATACGATCACATTTGTTCGGCCCCCCTCAATCACGATCGCTGGTTCCGCCACTGTTTGCACGTGTGAAAGTCCCTAGTTTGGTTTTGGCTAATTGATGAAACCTAGGACTAACCTTGTTTATCTAAGTGGTTGATTTAGAGAAAGGTTGTCCATATGATGAGCATATTGAATATGAAGCATGACACATGTCATGTGATCAAAGATGAAGATCAAGATGATGCTTGGCTCCATGGACCGGTGTTTAAGGTGAAGGGCTAGTCAAGGCTTCGGAGTGAAGGACCATGCGATGGTGAAGCTCGGGCAAGACTAGGTGCCGATGGACCGATGCACGGTGAAGGGCAAGTAAAGTCGAGGTCGATGGATCGAGACGGTCACATGATGGTGTGAAGTGTTCATATCATTTGGAGGAACAAAATGGGCTCAAGGCAAAGGTATAACAAATAGGGCCATTTTGTTTTGCACTCAAGACACCATAGAGGGTGTGAGTGGTTTAGGATCGATAGCCGCACTATTAAGAGGGGAAGTCTTATCGGCTATTCGACGCACGGGTGCCACTAGGTGAATTCATGAAGTGCATTGCATGTAGGGCCTAGTGAGCTAACCAAATCCTTTGAAAATGATTGTGAAAGGCTAACACACAAGCACACGGAGTTGTACACTTGGTGGTGTTGGCACATTTGCAAGGGAGGCGATGTTGAAGTTGATTGTGATCAACTTGGAGAAGAGAGAAAGATTTAAAAAACTGCTTTGATCCTTAATGTTTGGGATCATGAGGATATGTTGGTTGCATAGTCTTCTGAATAAGCTTTCCAACGAGTCTAAGAACGCGAAAACGGAGTTCGGAGCTAAGAGATATGGTCTCTTTAGTACGGGGTGGTGCTGGACCAGCGGAAGTTCCGGTGCACGACCGGAAGTTCCGATCCGAACAGTTTCTGGAGCAACCGCGCTCCGAAACACTTCCGGTGGATGGCCGGAAGTTCCGGTGGAATGCCAGAAGTTCCGGTGGCTGACCGGAAGTTCCGGTTCTTGGAGCGTGCGCGTGCAAGGAAATGGTTCCGGGCTCCGATCGGAAGTTCCGGTGGAATGCCGGAAGTTCCGGTGGCTGACCGGAAGTTCCGGTTCCTGGAGCGTGCGCGTGCAAGGAAATGGTTCCGGGCTCCGACCGGAAGTTCCGGTGGATGGCCGGAAGTTCCGGTGGCTGACCGGAAGTTCCGTCGTGGACGACTCACGTGTAACGGCTAGATCTGGACTAACCGGAAGTTCGGTGGTTGACCGGAAGTTCGGAAGTGGTCGACTCACACGCAACGGCTAGATCTCGTGGACCGACACACGCGTAACGGTTAGATCGGGACTGACCGGAAGTTCCGATGGGCTCCCGGAAGTTCCGATGGGCCAATCCGAGGCGAGTTTAAAAGGGATTTGGCCGGCCGTTGGAGGGATGGCTCGCCCACTCTTTCACTCGTGTGCATCCTTTGAGCGAGAAACTCCTCCCCACTCTTCTCCCTTGCTTGGTTGTTCATCCAAAGTGAGATTGAGTGAATCACCTAGTGCATTTGCATTGCTTGAGGGCATCTAGTGGCACTTGTGGGTGGTTTCGCCGGTGGATTTCTTGTTACTCTTGGAGAGTACCGCTCCTAGCCGGCTTGAAGGATTGTTGGAGGCGTTGGCAAGAGAAGGTGATTGTTCTTGGCCACCTCCGGTTGATTTGTGAGAGGTTCTTGTGCTCGCCTCGCGGGATCGCGAAGAGTAACTCTATTGGATTGCGCGTGTCGTTGAGTATCACACTTGAGAGTGGTGCCTTGTGGTTTCCTTGCGGGGAAGTGCCTTGCGGTGCAAGTGGCTTGAGGGTCACACCAAAGGACCATCTAGGTGTTGATCGACACAACGGGTGACGTAGCTTGGCGGTGCCCAAGTGAACATCCGGGGATAAATCATTGTGTACATCTTGTCTCCCGGTGATTGGTCATCATCCTTTGTGTGTTGCCGATTGTGATTGATTGTACATCTTATTGGTGATTGGCAACCTCGACTCGACGCGTCGGTATAACAAGTCTCATCCTCTCTTGTATTACTTTGATTACATTCTTGCAAAGTAGAATTGCTTGTGTGGTCGGTCGGGAACCACTTCTTGTGTAGACTAAATCCCGTGGGTAGAATTGCTTGTGTGGTCGGTCGGGAACCACTCCTTGTGTAGATTAAATCCCATGGGTAGAACTCTTGATCACTAGTGGTAGCTCTTGTGTGTGCTAGTGATCACCTACTAGAATTGTTTGATATGAGGCTTGCAACACCTAGTAGGCTAAGCATAACTTGCTTTCCGCCGTTTGTGTATCTAACGAAGTTTGCTTAGTGAGTTTGTAGAAATTTTTATAGGCTATTCACCCCCCTCTAGCCATCTAGGACCTTACAAGTGGTATCGGAGCCGAGGTCACCGTTTTAGTGCAAGGCTTAACATCCTACGGTGTTAAGATGGCTCAAATTGTGTTCAACCATGTTGGGGGCAAACCGCCTATGTTTGATGGAGTTAGTTCGTTTGATCATTGGAAGAGAAAGATGATCATGTATCTTGGTTCAATACAAGAGAGAGTCTTGCAAGTCACATTGCATGACTATGCTATTCTTGATAATGATCATCTCACCGATGAAGATAGAGCCAACACAACATGCAATAGAATGGCTCTCAACACCTTATACAATGGCATTGATACAAAGGTGTTTGAGGGGATCAAGGACTTGGAGCGTGCAAGTGAAGTGTGGACAAGGTTGGGTGAGACCTATGAAGGCACCAAGGTTGTGAAGAGTGCCAAGCTATATGGACTCAAGAGTGAGTTTGAGAACTTCAAGAAGAAAGAGGATGAAACAATCATTGAAATGTTTCATCGCTTACAAGTAATTGTGAATGATCTCAAGAGTTTGGGGCACAAGACAAAAGATGAAGATTTTTGTCACAAGTTCTTAATATGCTTGCCAAAGAGCTTCAAGATGTTGAAGCTAATGCTACAAAGAGATGGGCTTGAAGATAAAAAGCCTAATGATTTGCTTGGTGAAGTCTTGACATATGACAAATTTGATCAAGATGATGAGAAGGTGGAAGAGGAGAAGAAGAAGAAGACCGTGGCATTCCAAGCCACATCCTCCAAGGGCAAAGCACCAATCTTTGAAGAAGAAGAAACCAATGAGGAAGATGGTGACTTTGAGATTGATGATGAGGCACTTGCTCTTGTGGTGAAGAAGATGGGATACATGTTCATCAAGAGAAGAGGCTTCAAGAGAAACAACTTCAAGAAGCAAGAGCAACCAAGAAAGTGCTTCAATTGTGATAGCACCGAGCATCTACAAGCCGAATGCCCATATGAGAAGAAGAAGAACTACAACAAGGGCAAGTTTGAGAAGAAGAAGCATGAGGCCAAGATGACACTCAAGAAGGGCAAGAATGGTGCATTTGTGGTCACTTGGGAAAGTGACAATGATGATGAAGATGAAGATTCAAGCAACAAGGCTATGGCTTCCATCGCCATCAACAAGAAGTCTTCATTATTCTCTACATCACCATCATGCTTCATGGCCATGGAAACAAAGGTACAATATGATGATAGTGATGATGATAGTGAGATGGAATATGCTCACGATGTTGATAATGTTGATGATGATGATGAACCGACTAAGGATCAATTATATGACTTGATGCAAGAAACTAGAGATATAGCTATTGCCAAGGAAAAGGAGTGCAAGAAGCTTTCAATGAAAGTAGCAATACTTGAGAAAGCCCTAGGTGAGCTTATGACCACTCATGAGTGTTGTTGACATTTCTAACGCCACTCAGTGTTAGGTTGTCATCCCCAACATGGCGCCAAAAATGCTGGTACTAAATAATGCAACTGCTACTAGAAATAAATATGGGATCCCGCAAGCGCTTACGAGATAATACCGATGTAGCATTTTAACCGGGAGTAATCCGGGTATCGTTATTTATATTTTTACCCTTTGGGAAGGGAATGCCTTTGGATAATGAGTGATGAGCAATACACATCTTTGTAATGGAGAGCTTAACCTTGTACGTATCGATCATCTCATACGGGGTAAGTGTCACATAAAATATAGGAATGAATGATAAATGACATAAGATAAATGAGAGCATTTAGCCACATAAAATAATAGTAATAAGCCATCTCAACTTAGCACTCTAAGCTTATAACACTAGCATGGACTAGGATGATCTAGGGTATAATCCTATGTTATTCTAACTATAAGGTCAAAGCATACAATGATTAGTGCAAGAACATCTAGCAATCATGGCGGAAAAAGGTTACATCTATGCAAAGTGATATTACCAGAGAAGACAAGAGACATAGCAATGACTTCAATGTAATAGGTTGTTCTACTAAGACCTACCAACGGGGATGGAATACAAAGGACTCAACGGAACTGTCACTTCCGCGATCTACCACACGACCCGGCCAATAGGGTGTAATCGCGAGATAAATACAATCTAGGCACCACGCCTACACAATATTTACCACTCACCCATCGATCTAATGAGCAAGCGCTATACGATCCTATGCATAAACATAATTCTAGTCCAACTATGCTAAACATATAATCAAAGTAAACTAAGAACAATATAATTGAGAACATAATCAAATAGAGCAAAGTCAAGTCGATATAATAGAATAGAATAAAGTACTACTCATAGTATCACGAACAATGATGAATATTACAAGAATGTAGAGGGGAATTACCAAGAACTCCGACAGATCCGGACTCCAAGCTAGGCTTGATTCCCTCTAGATCTATTCCTATGTAGCTATGCTACTAAACTATGGAGCTCTAATTGAGATGGTGGCTCGGCTTCTCCGAATTCGATGAGAGAATGAACTCTTGAATGAATTAGGGTTTCACCCGGGGCCGGGGCTCGAATATATAGCCCCCTAGGATTAACCACGCCCTCGGATCAAACCGACCTAAATGGACGATAATTATTCATCCTCAAAGGCGGTGGAGGCGGGATCACGAGACTCCACGATTGGTGGAGGTGGGAGTCGGCCGACTCCCCCTGGGTCGGCCGGACCGCCACCCCGCCAGTGGGCCCGGCTTCCGGGGTTTGCCTTCCGGAGTCTTCTAGATTATACAATTTTACCCGTTCGATCTTTATCTCTATGTAATCATGACATGTGGGCCTCCTTTGGTTCTCTTTTCGATAACCCCCCTCGAGAAATAGACAATCACCAAAACTCGTGGAATTCGTCGGTGTAACCCCTATATCTAACAGGTGAACTCATATTAGTCCTTTCTCTTCTTTGCGTTGACGGTATAAAATTGATACTTAACGACCGTCAACAAACTCCCCCAAGCTTACCTTTTGCTCGTCCCGAGCAAAAATAGACTCGTGATGGATCGGGAGTTGCTACAATGCTTTCACTCCTCACAAGTACACATGCGTTCAAACAAGAACTCTCCTCCGGATTAGAGTGAACTATCGACTCAAAACTCACTCATATTACCTTTCACCATGGGGCTTGTAACCGTCACTTGGGTCTTGAGTAGTTGAAAGATAGAACGGTCAAGTCAAGCGCCATGTTTCTCGCTCTTTGATCCACTATTATCCGGAGTTTTTGCAAGGTTTTGAAATAAAACTCGAGTTCCTTGTATGAACCTTTCAAGTCTCTCATTTGTGGTATTTTTGGATCCTCTCTAAGGCATGAGTAGTGTATGCCTTCTCCGAATATGTGGTATTTGTGGAACTAAGGCATAGTGAAAAGTGCCTTCTCTCTCTCACCCTACTTTCTAATAGGCTTATGTGGAGCTCATAGGTGGGGAGACACTCAAACTCACTTGCATATATTGCACGAGTTAAGACATGGATCCAATAGGAACTAAAATAATAAAGTCATATGTGCATGTGAATGAGGAAATGGAATGGATGAAAAGATGATAGGATGATGGTAATAAAGAAATGATTATGAGGGGTACTCAACTGGTGAACATCTACTTCTACACTTGCTCCTTCGAGGATAACATGACTCCCTTTATTCGAAAACCTTGAAACTTCTTGAATGAAAGGACTTGGCTACTCTTTCTTTTTCTTTCTTTCTTCTTTTTCTTCTTTTTTCTCTCTTTTTTTTTTTTTTTTTTTTTTTATAGAGCAACCAATCCTCCGGAAACGAAACTTTAGCAACGGGGGAGTGTATAACTTGAAATGATAATGAGTGGAGCTTTTATGTAGGCAAATAGAACGGCGATGATTATGTCTAGACGTTCACTCCCGGAATAGGAATAGTGCCTTTACGGATGAAGTGAAATGAATGGCGTATGTATATGTGGATGGATGGATGGATGCGTACTCCCCGGGGTAGAGGAAAGACATAGGTGCGTATCTCCGGGGTAGAGATAGCACGAGTAAGTGGGGAATGCGTACTCCCGGGATAGGAGTAGCATAAGTGCGTATCTCCGGGGTAGAGATAGCACAATATGTGGTGGATATGGATCTATATGTGGGTGGTACTTCGAGGAATGAAGTAGCACTGAGAATGAATGTCGTATTTATAAAATGGGTGCGTGCTTCGAGGACGAAGTAGCATAGATCAATGGATGGAGAGCACATAGTATTGACTTTAACTACATGATCAGATTCCTTATGGGTCCACAAAGATAACCACACTCAATGCCTATAAAGTCTACACTCAAACCTACAATATGATCTATATAAACGAGATGGGTTTTCCTAATCTAGTAAGCATGAATATATGGTTTGTGGTAGGAATTTGAACTCTCATCATAAAGGAACTCATCATGCAGGAATTTAATATTTTCAAAGATAAATTCTCTAGAACTCTAGTATCTCTAGGAACAAGATAGATAGCAGCTCAAAACCTTCCCATATCATACCCGTCAACCACCTAGACTTAGATCAAGTGTTCGCTACCCACAAGTTTTAGGTTGAGCAAATCTCAAATCTAAACGGTTGTGTCCAAGACTCGGGAGAGTGCAAGGTTGAAAACTAGGTACTTGAAAAGGAATTACGTGAGAGCAACTATTCATCATCTCCATGTAGAGTTTATTCTAGGGATCACTTTTAAAGACAGTTGCAAGAGCTCTCCAAAAGTAGAAAAGATAAATAAGGAAATCTTTACGGGTTTCTATGGTTATGCATCTTTTTTTTTTTAGTTCTTTTAATCAAAGCACACTCTAATAAAGCATAAATAGATAAGTTGGAAACACTTAGCTTGGTACACGGGGATGCTCTCCCCAATTTGGATGTTGACATAGTCTGGCCGATGTTCTTGGCAGACCGAAGACGTTCTAGTCCTCCGGGAGTGTCGTAGATAGTTCTTTGTTGGAGACGGCGTTCAATTGTCGCGGACAGCACTCGACGGGGATTTGGATGTCCTTTCGCCCGTTAGCTCTTCATGATCCTTGATGTTCAGTGAAGCTCAAATAGACAACAAAGCTTGTGGAACCGATTAAGCGTTAGTGATAAAACCTCTAGGCCTTGGTTGTCTAGAACTTTCTTAACTTAGACTTGTTCTCACGGGATCACAAGAAATATTTTTATCTTTTTATTATTTAAGGAATGGAGACGGGGAATAAATATCGAGAAATTATTTTTGTGCTACCACGGTGAATGGTTATTCACATGGGGCTTAAAGTTTTTACGGATGCAAATGCACAACATTTTTATTTTCTTTTCTAATGCGAGAGATGGTAAAGATGTAACTAAGGTGCAAGTAGGGAAATAAATATGCTAAGGTAAAAAAAATATAATGCTGAAAAGTAATCTTTGATAAATACCAAGTTACCTCTTGGCACGGCGTTCGGTGGTTTTAAGTCCTCCGAAGGGACTTGTCATGTTTGTTCATTTTTCAAGGGCGCATTGGTGGCGCCTCGATAATGTCGCCTCTTGTGTAGGAATAGTTTCGATTTTTCTTTTACCTTCCACACCTTCTTTGTTGGAGAGGGTGATCTTGAGGAGGAAGCTTCTTGAAGCACTTGTTTCTCTTCGATGACAAGCACCTTCTCGGGTTTTTCTACAATGTTCTTCTCTTCGGGTACCGATCTTCATATCGAATACTTCTCCCTCATAGTTAGCCCATCCATCAATGGTGATGTTCTTCTTGTTCGGCGACGGGTACGTTGCCTTCTCCTTGCTCTGTTCTTCTTGGGCTCCTCGGTGATTATATAATTATTATTGAAGTAGCGGCGTACCTTCTCGGTGGGAAAGTGGAAGTGAATCTCTCTGTCCCAATATAGATGATAGCTCGGTGGTGTTCGGGGAATGGTCTTCCTAGGATGATTGGAGGATCGTAGTCATCTCCCATATCAATGACTAGGAAGTACGTAGGGACATAATGGTCATCTATACGGATGAGGACATCCTTCACTTCTCCTTCGACGGCGGAATGTCCGGGTCCGCCATCCATTTGTGCATGCATAGGTAGGCTCAAAGGCATAGTGCCATATAGATACTCATAAGTTACCTTGGCCATAATGTTGACGCCCGATCCGGTGTCACAGACGGCTTTATTGAAAGAGCTTGTTGATGGAGCATTGAATGGTCGGGACACACGGGTCATCCTTCTTGATCGACGTGGGGACCGAGTAAGTGGTCATGCTCCCCGTGGACCTGCGGTGACCATCCTCACTGTCTCCGTCTTCTTGGTCTTCTTATTCTTGTTCTTGCTCTTCTTAGCCGGATTCTTCTTCTTCTCCGTTCGCCCGATGAGGGTGTCTTGGGAAGCTGCAAAGCACTGTTCTTGAAGGAGAAGGTTTCTCTCTTGCCCTTGATGTTGAAGATGATCTTGGCAGTGTTGGCATACATGATGGCTCCAGCAGTGTTCAAGAACGGTCGTCCCAGAATGATAGGAGACCTTTCATCACTGCCTGTATCCACTACCACGAAGTCTGCAGGAACATACGAGTTGCCCACTCGTACACATATGTCTTCAAGTACTCCCAAAGGAACACGGAGTGACCGATCCGCAAGCCGTAAGCACATGGTTGTGTATGTTAAGGGGCATCGAATAGCTTCTCATATATCACTCTTGGCATGATGTTGATGCTTGCACCGAAGTCACTGATTGCCTCATTAAAGTTAGTACTTCCAATGGAGATCGGAATGACCGGGTCTCCCTGGATCGCCCTTCTTGATTGGCGAGTTGAGTCTATCCATGACCCCTTCGATGGATCACTCCGGCTATCTTCTACATTGAATATATCAACAAGATTTGCCGTCTCGAGCTCTTCAGGTTGTCCGCCGGTTTACCTTGACCAATGGAAGGAGCAAGGTTAACAAGCTGTTGTACGTGACTCAAGTATCTTGTTGAAGGAAGCTGACTCTTGATGGCATTGGAAAAGCCATCCATTCATTCTTTCGAGTGTCTCTAGGACCTTGTCATTTGATGTCGGCTTCTTGGACAGATTGTCCATCATCTTGCCTTGATTCGGCACTAACTCTCTCAAAGGCGGCTGGTTGTAATTATTGTAGGAGGAGCTGTTACCTTGATAGTTGCCCGAATAATTGCACGAGTAGTTAGGCCTCCCGTGATTCCAACCTTGATTTCCGCGAGGACGATAGTAATTATTATTGTTATTATTGTTGAGGTAGTTCACGTCCTCCTTCGGCTACGGGCGTTAGCACTGTGTGCCCGATCTCTCCACACTCTTCACATGTCATGCGAGCATCATGTATATGCATGACTTCTTTCTTCTCCGGGGCTCTCTCGTCGAGCCTCTTCATTAGCAAATCCATTTTGCGAGACAGCATGTCTACCTCTTTCAGCTGATGCATTCCTCCACCTCTCTTGCGGGTCTGCGTCCTTTCTTCACTCCAACCTTGGTTGGATGCCATCTTCTCCACAAGAGCTGTGGCTTGAGGAATAGTGAGTGATAAGAATGCACCTCCAGCAGCAGCATCCATCGTCTCACGTGTCTGTTGTTCTTGAGCCCATGGTAGAATGTGCATGAGCAGCCAATTCTCCATGCCATGATGAGGACACTCGAGGATGTAATCTTGAAAGCGCTCCCAAGCTTCGGGACAGTCTCATCATGGTGTTCTTTGAAAGCTTGATATCTTCCCACGAAGAGCATTTGTCTTGCCCATGGGGAAGAACTTCGCCAAGAAATTGGTGGAACATAGTGCCCACGTAGGATTCTTCTCCTTATTGGCGTAGAACCACTGCTTCGCTCTCCCCAAGAGTGAGAATGGGAAGAGGCGAAGTAGTATAGCATCTCTGGGGACATCCTTGATAGTGAATGTGCTACAAATCTCCAGAAAGTGTTGGAGATGAGCACTAGCATCTTCATGGGCCTTCCCACAGAACTGGCTTGCTTGCACCATGTTGATCAGCGCAGGCTTGAGCTCAAAAGCTCCTTCGATGTCCGCAGCTGGTCCAGTACGAATGTTGTCCGTAGTGGGAGCTGAGAACTCGCGGAGTGACTTGTTCGCCATGGCTTCAAACGCTGGTGTCAAGTCTCGCACGAAAGGTCAACCTTCTGCTTCCGACAAACTTCCAAGTTGAGTTGATGATGATGATTGATTGGTCTTCTTCAACTTGCTTCTGGCCTTCCTGATTAAAGCTTCTGGATTGTCAATATAGTTATCAGGAAGAGTAGTCTTGATTACCCTGCATAAAATACACAAGTAGACAAAACAAGGGTAATCATGTAGAGATGGGTTAGTATGAAAAAGACTACTCGATCACATTATCTAGTGCAATGCTGCTCATTATCCATTGGCTTTCAACCTTCCCGCAACGGCGCCAAAAATGCTTGTTGACATTTCTAACGCCACTCGGTGTTAGGTTGTCATCCCCAACATGGCGCCAAAAATGCGGGTACTAAATAATGCAACCTGCTACTAGAAATAAATATGGGATCCGCAAGCGCCTGAGATAATACCGATGTAGCATTTTAACCAGGAGTAATCCAGGTATCGTTATTTATATTTTTACCCTTTGGGAAGGGAATGCACCTTTGGATAATGAGTGATGAGCAATACACATCTTTGTAATGGAGAGCTTAACCTTGTACGTATCGATCATCTCATACGGGGTAAGTGTCACATAAAATATAGGAATGAATGATAAATGACATAAGATAAATGAGAGCATTTAGCCACATAAAATAATAGTAATAAGCCATCTCAACTTAGCACTCTAAGCTTATAACACTAGCATGGACTAGGATGATCTAGGGTATAATCCTATGTTATTCTAACTATAAGGTCAAAGCATACAATGATTAGTGCAAGAACATCTAGCAATCATGGCGGGAAAAGGTTACATCTATGCATAGTGATATTACCGAGAAGACAAGAGACATAGCAATGACTTCAATGTAATAGGTTGTTCTACTAAGACCTACCAACGGGGATGGAATACAAAGGACTCAACGGAACTGTCACTTCCGCGATCTACCACATGACCGGCCAATAGGGTGTAATCGTGAGATAAATACAATCTAGGCACCACGCCTACACAATATTTACCACTCACCCATCGATCTAATGAGCAAGCGCTATACGATCCTATGCATAAACATAATTCTAGTCCAACTATGCTAAACATATAATCAAAGTAAACTAAGAACAATATAATTGAGAACATAATCAAATAGAGCAAAGTCAAGTCGATATAATAGAATAGAATAAAGTACTACTCATAGTATCACGAACAATGATGAATATTACAAGAATGTAGAGGGGAATTACCAAGAACTCCGACAGATCCGGACTCCAAGCTAGGCTTGATTCCCTCTAGATCTATTCCTATGTAGCTATGCTACTAAACTATGGAGCTCTAATTGAGATGGTGGCTCGGCTTCTCTCGAATTCGATGAGAGAATGAACTCTTGAATGAATTAGGGTTTCACCCGGGGGCCGGGGGCTCGAATATATAGCCCCCTAGGATTAACCACAGCCCTCGGATCAAACCGACCTAAATGGACGATAATTATTCATCCTCAAAGGCGATGGAGGCGGGATCCACGAGACTCCACGATTGGTGGAGGTGGGGAGTCGGCCGACTCCCCACTGGGTCGGCCGACCGGCCACCCCGCCAGTGGGCCCCGGCTTCCGGGGTTTGCCTTCTGGAGTCTTTTAGATTATACAATTTTACCCGTTCGGTCTTTATCTCTATGTAATCATGACATGTGGGCCTCCTTTGGTTCTCTTTCGATAACCCCCTGAGAAATAGACAATCACCAAAACTCGTGGAATTCATCGGTGTAACCCCTATATCTAACGGGTGAACTCATATTAGTCCTTTCTCTTGCTGCGTTGACGGTATAAAATTGATACTTAACGACCGTCAACAAGTGTCTAGTGGTAGACCATGAGAAGCTTGGTGATGCTCACTCTAAGCTTGAAAAGGCTCACTCACTTCTACTTGAGCAACAAGCAAAGAAAGCGGTGGTTGCATCATGTGATATAGGTCTTACTTGTGACATCATTGAGGATTCATTTTATCAACCTATCATCATGACAAATGCTAACCCTTCTTGTAGCACATCATCCACCACCACCACCGACTCTATCTCTACTACTAGTGATGGCTTCACTTGTGATGCTACGCTTATGGTTGAGAATGAGACTCTCAAGAAGGAGGTGGATGAGCTCACTCATGCCTTAGGCAAAGCCTATGGTGGTGAGGCCCGCTTGCTAAAGTGCTTGTGTAGCCAAAGGTTCTCTCTTAATAAAGAGGGATTGGGCTATACCCCCAAGAAGGGCAAGTCGGCCTTTGCAACTCCAAAGCCTAGCTTTGTGAAGAGCAATGGTCGGTTTTGCTATAGATGCAAGCAAGTTGGGCACCTAGAGCAAAATTGCATCAAGAAGCAACAAAATAAGAAACTTGACAATGCTATATCTTTTGATTCTTGTTATGTGCTTACCAAGGGTGTGAAAGGTGTGCAAGCTAAGTTTGTTGGTACACCCATTGTTGGCCCAAAGAAGAAGGCTATTTGGGTACCAAAGAGCTTAGTTACTAACCTACAAGGACCCAAACAAAAATGGGTACCTAAGCTTCATTGATTTGCTTGTAGGTGAATTATAAAGCCGGAGGAAGGCATTAGATCATTGATAGTGGGTGTTCTCAACACATGACCGGCACATCAAGAATGTTTGATTCAATTGAGAAGAATGATAGTGGCATTGAAGCAATCACATTTGGCAATAACAAGAAAGGCAAGGTAGTTGGCTTGGGCAAGATTGCAATATCAAATGACATGAGTGTCTCCAATGTGTTGCTAGTTGAAAGCTTGGATTTCAATCTTCTCTCGGTGGCACAAATTTGTGATCTAGGCTACAAGTGCATCTTTGGGGCAAATGATGTTGAGGTAGTTTCTCTTGATGGCTCCAACTTGGTGTTCAAAGGCTTTAGATATGAGAATCTCTATCTTGTTGATTTCAACACTAGTGAAGCTTCTTTGACAACATGTTTGATATCAAAATCAAGTTTGGGTTGGCTTTGGCATAGAAGGCTTGGGCATGTTGGCATGAAACAATTGAAGAAGCTCACACAACACAATCTTGTTGAAGGCTTGAAAGATGTTGTATTTGAAAAGGACAAGTTGTGTAGTGCATGTCAAGCCGGGAAGCAAGTTGGAAGCTCACATCCAAAAAAGAGCATAATGAGCACATGCAAGGCATTTGAGTTGTTGCACATGGATCTATTTGGCCCAACTACATACACAAGTATTGGTGGCAACAAGTATGGATTTGTCATAGTGGATGACTTCACAAGATTCACATGGGTATTCTTTCTTAGTGACAAGAGTGAAGTGTATGACACCTTCAAGACCTTTCTCACTAGAGTTCACAATGAGTTTGACATGAGAATCAAGAAAGTGAGAAGTGACAATGGGAGTGAGTTCAAGAATACAAGAATGGAAGAATTGTGTGATCACTATGGCATTGGTCATCAATTCTCGGCCAAGTACACTCCACAATCAAATGGCCTAGTTGAGAGGAAAAATAGGACATTGCTTGATATGGCTAGATCAATGCTTCATGAGTACAATTGTAGCAGAACCGACCAACTAATTTAATTACGAAGCACTAATCAAGCTGACGTGGCAACTCAATTAGTACTTAGCAACCAAACCAGCCCGGTAGTCCGTGAAATCTCGAAGGATTTCAAACAACTCTACATCAAACCTGAATCCAAAGTTCAGCAGTTCCCATTCACCTGTTTTATTTACATTTCACACATAGGATCATTACAACCCAAAATAGAAATAATAGCGGAGGAAAAACTCTTTTGAAATGCACTCACACCTATACTTTTAAATACAGTGCCAGCTCAGGGTCGACTCCATCAACAGCAGGTAGAAGAGGTATAAGAGTTGACTTTGCCCGAAGTCTAGTCCTCCCGTAGTGGGATATAAGTCCACCGTGTCGCCATGGCAGTAATTCTCCAAACCTACAACAACATTGGGAATTGCACCCTGAGTACATTGTACTCGGCAAGACTTACCCGACTAAAAGAAAATAAAGACTCTTTGGTGGATGCCAGGCTTTATAGTGGGGTAGCCGACTCCTTTGTTTGCCAAAAAGATGAGCTTATTAATATCATTTAGTGACAAAAGGACTCTCTAGCTTATCCAATTAAGTTGGATCCTGCCATTACTACATTTGCACCTGCAACTACTTCATCATTTTAAAGTAGAAGCAATCAACATTATATCATAACCGCATTGATTGAGTAATCATTAAACCATCATGAGTGAACATAACCAACTCGCATTTCAAATCTTATTTGCGGCACCGTAACTTGCTCGATCAAGTTAGTCACTATCCGGGACCGATGGCGATTATAATCGATTGCAAACCGGTGGCGGGTATTCCTCACACAAACCACACGAACTCCGTCGGAGTCGATTAGATCACCATGATCTACTCGGGAAAAGACGCGGGATCAACAACTCACCACCATGACCAAGGAAACTCCCGATGCCGAGGCTGAGTGAACTCATAGACATGGAACACTCGCGAACTCATAGACATGGAACGCACCTCCCGGTAGTGGACTTACAACGGGCACCTTGTTTACTACCACCCCATCGCCGGCATGGATACCGGAAGTTGAAACCCGGCCCAAGTAGATTCTTGGATTCGCGGTAGGCACTCGAGGCCATCCCGGCTATACGTGAGGCCTTGTTCAAAATGATCCGGGACGCTCGTGTGCCATAGTATATTAGAGGTGATTTACCATGGCCACATGGTTATGTTCATATCCAACATCTCACCAATCTCAATCCCAAGGGGTAGTAACACCTACCTCGCGAGTGATGGTCGATCACTCGGCTTCTACCGTTTAATTAGCAGGCCTAAGCATGTAGTCGATCCTGTACGTAAAAGTAGGATATTTCTGGTGGCAAGGTAGTCCTGATGCAACTACGTTTTCAAGCAACGCCTATAAACTTAATGCAGCATAAGGAATAAAAGGACGCAAAGTAAATCATTTGCAAACGTAGGAGGGATGCTCGGGGCTTGCCTTATTTAGAAGATCGTAGTTAGAGCCCCGGGTACTCGACTACTCCATGTCGGGTTCAGAATTTGGATCACTTCTCGTGCGGATCTCCGATCGCGACTTGTCCTTCGGATCCTCGACTCCACGACGAAGGTTCTACACGCGATCCTGGAATGATGCACGTGCATATGTATGAATACGTGATTGTCGGTGTATGTATGATCAAGGATGATAGATGCTCATGAATAAGTAGCTTGTCTAATCATTCTACACCTATCACTAGCAAACAAGCCGAGTAAAGCCAAAGACTTAACCTAAACATAATCATCCTAATCCAATCATCATGGCACACTAATTAACAATCAATCATACATAGCATGATCCATATAAGCCATTAGCATTAAGCCCTACATACAAGCAACACTCATTCAAGCTTCACTAGAATTTAGACCTACAAGGCAGTCTAGTAAATAAATCATAACTGTAGATTTATAAACCCTATGAACATGAATGAGGACAATCTGGAAATCTTATGAAATTGTCCATAAAACATCTCAAGACATCGAGCCTAATTCTCAAGTTAACTAGGCCTAAAACAGGGAACATCGGGACTGGTCCGACAAAACAGCATTGTAACATTTCTGCCAACCAAATTGCAACATCTATAACTTCTAGGTTATTGATCCAATGACCACCAAATTTCAACAGTAGATGGATACACTAATCAGATACCTATCATATGAAGACATGCTTCCCAGAAAACCAACCTATAATTAGGTTAGGCATGGCATTGGAATCGACTCTAAATTAACCATTTGTAAGTTGAACAGGAACCTATAGCTAGACACATCCTAAAATCCTATAAAAATTTCAGTAGGGTACACATGGTAAAACAAGCCCATCATCCAAATTTCACCCTATTTGGATGACCCTACTGTCCTACACAAAAATGACATGGCAGCACCAAATGGAGGACCTAAAAATACTTTGTACTACTAACTTGAACAAACCATGAAGTCAATCATACTCAGTGCTACCTACTGTCATATAATAAGCCTACAAAAATTATCACCTCCAAACTAGGCCTCTATAATTCCCTAAAATAGAAAAACAGCCCCCAAATCAGTCGTTTTCTGCCGTTTTGGAAATCTTGCACTCATTTTCATGGAAAGTGAGTATTGGGACTTTTAATCCTTATAAAATTCTACACCGAAAAGGTTTAAGGCGCATCGCCATGCAAAGCTCCTATCTAGCACTTTTGAAACGGTCAAAGCAAGCACTTTTATAGACCTACCATGATTAATACACCATGAAGCAAGGTTAACCAAAGTTGTTGACATAACCCTAGGTTCATTTGGTGTCCTAATCATGTCTAGATTATTTTAGTGGTCAAACATCAAGCACTTGGATTACTTCATCATAAACACATGCAGATCAGGCATAATCAAGCATCAAGGTGAAATGCATGTCGAGACTGTGATGCACTGCAAATGATATGATTATGCGGTGATGTGCAGAGCTAAATCATGATTAACATCCTGGATGTTACAGCCTAACCCCCTTAAAAGAAATCTCGTCCCGAGATTTGGTGGAAGTATATTAGTTTTCACAAACGATATCTCACATAACGAATATTCATGCTTTTCCAATGCCATCACGTTTATCCAAAAGCTTCTCATTACTTGTCGCAGCCATTCGACTCAGTTCCAAGTTACATGATCTCAATGCCTAAGATCCAAAGCATCTCCGAGTATAACCTGCCGGCTCCGACATTGTGTTCCAAAGACATGAAATAGTTTCATCCAAAATAATTCAGCTTTGCTCAGGTTATGACGTTGGAGACCCGACAAGGTCACATTCCGCTCGAGAGGTATACCAAACATACGCAACCTCGATGGAATCCAAATTACCATCCCAACTGATCCACTCTTTGCAAAATACCGCACATTCGGTGCAAATGGTGGATACAGAGCTTCATTGACAAGGATTGCCCAATGAATAAAGTTATCTATCTTCAGCTTTGACTCGTCAGTTAATCCACACTCACTCCCTAGCGAGTATCTTCAAGCATAACTGGTAACCGACATGTCCTCTCCTAAGGTGATGCTACCATTACTATGTCAATCTTAAGTATGAAGATGACAAGGAATAGTATGATAAACATGCACATAGAAGCCGAGGCTATATACCAGTAGGGTAGGGCATCATACAACATGACCAATCAACTACCCAACTGGAAGACGTCGAGGGTTACGTGTGAGGAAATCTGCTATTCGCATCATCAAATACGTCAAAAGGTGCTTCAAAAATCTGTAGTGTTTACCATTAAGAAGCAGAGCGTGGATTCCGCAAAACGGAAACCACGTGACTCACTTCAAGGATGGCAGCAGGGATTTTGTTAGCACAAGCTCGATATTGGCACAACACTTCATAGGAACACTGGCTACAAAATGCCAATATGAACCAACTGGACCAGGAAATTTCAACTTGTACATGTAGAAGTCAAAGTTCTTAGGTCAAAGATATCCAACTCTTCTCATGTAGAAATCAAAATTCCTAGGTAAAGAACTCCTTATCTAGGCAGGAAACCGCCAAACTTTTCCTTTCTGTAAGCAGGTCCGACAAGCAAAGTGGATCCTGTAGCAAGCACCTACAGGTACCCCTTTCTTGCATAGGACATGTGCTCTTTGGTTAGGGGTTCGCTACCCTTGACATACCAAAGGTACTTCTCCAATCATACCCGTGTCGAGCCTTACTCAAAAGGTACTAGTATTGAGCCCAATTTCACGTCCCGGCAATGTTTGGACGACACGTAAGACTCATATAGATAATCCCTAAGGTCGTATCAAAATACTCATGTTAGGCATACCCAATGCACGACAGACTCAGGCGTACTGGCTCGTTAAATACTCTTGTCCGATGAATCCCCTCCATTGATTCCCATAAGGTAAGAGTACTTTTTAGGACATTAGACAGTCTAACCCCCTTAAAAGAACTCTTTCTTCTCGATAAGGAATATGATGGAGTAAGGATTCGTTTCACTGATCGGCAAAATCTTGTATCCCATTTAACTCAAGTTGACTGCTCCAACTACTCTGACGCTTGTGTCGGCAAGAGTGATCTCAACAGCAACAAAGGGATCGCTAGACGCAATCAAGAGCTCAACCATTACTACCCGTACTTTGGCTTTCAAAGCTCTCAGCATAGACGCGTGGTTGTTCATCTTATGAAAGATCGCCAAAAGCTGGGATTTCATGTTGATGAACAACGGACCTACTACGATACTTAGTATCTATCTGATAGTTAACCTCGACTCGAAAGGTAGAAAAGCTGGTTTCGGGTTATCGTATATTCGATAGACAGCTCTACTAGCTCAATGTTCATCTGAACTCATCCAACACTAACACGGTATATCGCTACAGATGCCTCAAAGAGAAGGAGACATACTACATGAGATAGCACAATTTTTCGGATTGAGTCCCCGATTTTCCAACTCTCGTAATCTAACAGGTTAATGTTGCGGATCTATTACATTCGAGCTACCCTTCGTCGCATTGCGAGAAAAGAAAGCTCATCGGGTTAAGCCTCAGTTGACTAGGGGAACGAAAGATCAAATGGAACTCAAGGTTAGTTCGCGTGAAATGGCATGTCGAGGTAACCCCCGTAATGGGTCGAGATCAGCAACTATGATACCAGCGCGTGCCGAGTAGCACTTCCATGTGTCGGCCGCCACAGGGTGCTCTCGGTGTCGTCGCGGCACCATCAGTTATTAGTCGTGACACCACTATAGATTTTCCCATCGAGATGTAATTTCACACAATAGGACGGGTTATTGTACGAACATACATTACGTGCAAGCCAATAGCGACGTAACCAAGGATACTCGCATGGTTATAGGATAGTAAGGAAGGGAAATTGGATAGGTTCAACATATCGTATACTCAGGTACGTACTATCTTTCCCGGTGCAAAGCTTACCAGGACGATTTAGCGTGGTCAGTGTAATTCTCCCCAAAACTGAAGTCAGTCTGCACACATTGACTAGTGGGAATTATGGTTGACGTATTCCCACACAAAGTTAGGTTACCAACAACGTCATGATCTTTATTCGAGTCAAACTAGGAGAAGCTCTCATATCGTCTACCCAATAACCCTTGCGAGAAGATATACGGAATAACCATAGCAGCGGTTGACATTCTATACCACCTTTCTGTGGCGCACTCTGATAACACACCCCCAAGGGGTAGGCGTATTATACAATTATATTCGCAGGATGGCTAGCGAAACTCATCCTATTGCAGAAGGGGTGACAAAACGATCGCACTGAATGGGCGTGAGATTAACGGACTCCCATTAACACAACCGTGTTCTCGGGGATTGTCCCATCTGGAATGTACTAACAATATCCGAACGAGCGTGTACTATCCATACTTAGGCTCTAGCGTCATGAAGAACTTGCAAGGAACAATCCATTGTCAAATCGGCAATGAAAAATCCTAGTAGACACAATATTAGCAAGCTTCGGATAACACTTTTTGGAGGTGCTGGGGCTTACATTGGCAGGGTAGGATTTAAATGACTATCCCCAGAGAAGGTTTCACAACAGGAACATTGTTTTGACAAAACTGGAATAGTGGTCACGATCAAGAATTATAATACCTGCGCTTTTGCTAGAAATCCAACCATGTTCCGGCCGGTTATCAAGGTGGTTCTAGTTTACATCGCGGCACTATAACAACTTTGATCGGGACAACGCTACTAATTGGTGGACGAGAGGGTAATCCATAGACTGGGTTCGAGAGGTATAATTAAATATCCTTGTGTGACGAGCGATGCACACACGACGAGGTCGGGACAACGAAGAAGTCTAGAACTCGAAATAGCAAGGATGTCGCCATAACAAACACAACACAAGTTGCGAGTGTTATCAGCGGCTGCTTGCAAAGTGATGGTTAACGATTGTACTTGTTTAATAGAATTAGCCTAGACACGTGACAGTGAGAAATCAACATCGATGTGTCATCATCGGCCAAGAAGGTATAAATCGCTTTTTTTTTTTTGCAAGAACGAGATCGAGTTGTCATTAAATCGATGTTGAAAATGCAAACCCCAAGATGCTAGCGGACCAACGTACTTGTTCCAGTCTACTACTTGGGATAGGTACTCTACACTGACTAAGCTTGTCATGACCACAAGTTCCGATTGGTCCAATAACAGTGGACCAACCTATCTAGGATCACACGTCGTTACTTATGTCAAACAAGGAAACGCTAATCCCATGAGAGGCTTAGCCTTAATACTACTCTACTTAAGTATGGTCCATGTCTTCCGTGCTCGCGGTATTCCCAACATCAACCTTGTCGACGTTGAGCACGACTTGAGTACCCTCCGGATTAGCAGTTCCAGGAGAATTGTGGGGATGCTGGTTATAAACCCATTGGATTTATGCATTGAGAGCAGCTTTCTTGGTCACCAGCACATTCACCCATATCTCAGGCGATAATCTTCGTCCAGGCTGCATTCGGTTGTTGCACAATTGTTCCATGGCCTGTTGCCTCTGACCAAGTAGGGCAGACACATCCACAACTGACTTTGCGCTACAAAGGCTTCAGGCATGGCAACACTCTTTCACTGCCAAGCCTGTCCCTTGGAAAGTGTCATTTGTGCAAGCAATATAGTTACCATCGCTATACTGTCTTCGGGTACCTTCTTCGCTTGTTGTTGCTCAGTGGGACATAAACAGACTCATGATTAAGAAACTCCAAAGCACTCTCTAAACAAGAGTAGCTCTTCATCGGGGCAAACATCGTCGCTAGCAAGATTGTTGCTATTCTCGGCTTCATCCGTACCACCAACAAGTGTAGTCTCACTAATGCGCGCCACACGACATGATGTGGGTCGCCCTTAGGAAACACACCTGCAGTGGCAAGAGCAACCTCATCTGGACATCTCTTAAGCAAATCCCTCAGGGCCTTGCAAGCAATTATATTTGCACCTTCCTGAGGGTTCCTACCTCGAGCGATAAAACGGCGGTCACACCAATGTGACGCATCTTCGCTCTTGGCGGGAATCAAAGTCTCAACAGAGAGTAAGCTCGGACGTTGACTTTCCAAATCCTTGCTCCACTGATAGCGAAGCTCTTTTTCCCGTGGTATAACCCATCGAGTGCAGAACTCGCCATAAAAGAGACGGCATTCCAAAATCTTTCAGAAACTTCTTGGCACCACGTGGCTCACGGGTGACAAGTTGCTGTGGAGAAATCTTTCCCTTGATTGCTTTAGACTTTGATGTGCTTCACTCGTGCCATTTATAGAACCGGTGTACAACTCTCATGAGACGAAGGTTATATTGGTCGATTTTTATTGAAAAGAGAAGTATTCATTTATAAGGAGAGAAATAGTGTCTTTCCCATCATCCCATGAGATGTTCATATGACATGATGCATGTACGTTCCGTACGTCCTCACAACTAGAAACGATAAATTCTAGCGTTTTAAACGGTGGCATACATACGACATCTATACGACTCTCAAATAGCGGGAACTAGTCGAACTACACGAACTTGCGTGGTTAGTGTACCTGCAGAAGATTCCATTTCAGCCCATTCCCAATGAATGCAAGCGACGTAAAAACTCAGCACCTTAAGAATAAGGTCAAAACTTCGAATACATACAACTCCTATTCAACACCCTCCTCCACACAGGCATATCCCCGATATCCCTGCATGTAGGTGCACGCTAACCAATCATCGTCAGAAGACGGCATCCCACACATGGGACACTTTCATATAAACATGTGTGAAACATGTAAATAATCCAGTGCCATATAAGCACTCCCCTAGATCGGCAGTGTATCCGATCATGCTCTCACAACTCTCACTTACCCTGGGCGTAGAGGAATATGAAACCAAACATAACCATTCAAGTGAATGGCCCCCATACATATCCGCCGTGTATGAGCGCGACAAAAGAAAATATGATGCAATACCCATAGTTAGCCTGTTAGATAGCCACCTAGTAGTCCTTAACTGGGCATATAGGATACGACCACTGGTACACTTTAGTTTGAACTCATAGGTTTTTCAAACACCTATATAACTATAAGTTGGCAAATAGTTTTGTGAAACCAAATTCTTTTGTTTTGAAACACCCGGTGAACGGTAGGTGCTTGAACCATGGAGCCGATACCGTAGCGAAACCGACCAACTAATTTAATTACGAAGCACTAATCAAGCCGACGTGGCAACTCAATTAGTACTTAGCAACCAAACCAGCCCGGTAGTCCGTGAAATCTCGAAGGATTTCAAACAACTCTACATCAAACCCGAATCCAAAGTTCGTAGTTCCCATTCACCTGTTTTATTTACATTTCACACATAGGATCATTACAACCCAAAATAGAAATAATAGCGGAGGAAAAACTCTTTTGAAATGCACTCACACCTATACTTTTAAATACAAAGTGCCGGCTCGGTCGACTCCATCAACAAGCGGGTAGAAGAGGTATAAGAGTTGACTTTGCCCGAAGTCTAGTCCTCCCGTAGTGGGATATAAGTCCACCGTGTCGCCATGGCGTAATTCTCCAAACCTACAACAACATTGGGAATTGCACCCGAGTACATTGTACTCGGCAAGACTTACCCGACTAAAAGAAAATAAAGACTCTTTGGTGGATGCCAGGGGCTTTATAGTGGGGTAGCCGACTCCTTTGTTTGCCAAAAAGATGAGCTTATTAATATCATTTAGTGACAAAAGGACTCTCTAGCTTATCCAATTAAGTTGGATCCTGCCATTACTACATTTGCACCTGCAACTACTTCATCATTTTAAAGTAGAAGCAATCAACATTATATCATAACCGCATTGATTGAGTAATCATTAAACCATCATGAGTGAACATAACCAACTCGCATTTCAAATCTTATTTGCGGCACCGTAACTGCTCAGTCAAGTTAGTCACTATCCAGGACCGATGGCGATTATAATCGATTGCAAACCAGCTGGCGGGTATTCCTCACACAAACCACATGAACTCCCGTCGGAGTCGATTAGATCACCATGATCTACTCGGGAAAAGACGCGGGATCAACAACTCACCACCATGACCAAGGAAACTCCCGATGCCGAGGCTGAGTGAACTCATAGACATGGAACACTCGCGAACTCATAGACATGGAACGCACCTCCCGGTAGTGGACTTACAACGGGCACCTTGTTTACTACCACCCCCATCGCCGGCATGGATACCTGGAAGTTGAAACCCGGCCCAAGTAGATTCTTGGATTCGCGGTAGGCACTCAGGCCATCCCAGCTATCTGTGAGGCACTGTTCAAAATGATCCGAGGACGCTCGTGTGCCATAGTATATTAGAGGTGATTTACCATGGCCACATGGTTATGTTCATATCCAACATCTCACCAATCTCAATCCCAAGGGGTAGTAACACCTACCTCGCGAGTGATGGTCGATCACTCGGCTTCTACCGTTTAATTAGCGGGCCTAAGCATGTAGTCGATCCGTACGTAAAAGTAGGATATTTCTGGTGGCAAGGTAGTCCTGATGCAACTACGTTTTCAAGCAACGCCTATAAACTTAATGCAGCATAAGGAATAAAAGGACGCAAAGTAAATCATTTGCAAACGTAGGAGGGATGCTCCGGGGCTTGCCTTATTTAGAAGATCGTAGTTAGAGCCCCAGGTACTCGACTACTCCATGTCGGGTTCCTGGTGCTGGATCACTTCTCGTGCGGATCTCCGATCGCGACTTGTCCTTCTGGATCCTCGACTCCACGACGAAGGTTCTACACGCGATCCTGGAATGATGCACGTGCATATGTATGAATACGTGATTGTCGGTGTATGTATGATCAAGGATGATAGATGCTCATGAATAAGTAGCTTGTCTAATCATTCTACACCTATCACTAGCAAACAAGCCAGTAAAGCCAAAGACTTAACCTAAACATAATCATCCTAATCCAATCATCATGGCACACTAATTAACAATCAATCATACATAGCATGATCCATATAAGCCATTAGCATTAAGCCCTACATACAAGCAACACTCATTCAAGCTTCACTAGAATTTAGACCTACAACTGGCAGTCTAGTAAATAAATCATAACTGTAGATTTATAAACCCTATGAACATGAATGAGGACAATCTGGAAATCTTATGAAATTGTCCATAAAACATCTCAAGACATCAGAGCCTAATTCTCAAGTTAACTAGGCCTAAAACAGAGAACATCAGGACTGGTCCTGACAAAACAGCATTGTAACATTTCTGCCAACCAAATTGCAACATCTATAACTTCTAGGTTATTGATCCAATGACCACCAAATTTCAACAGTAGATGGATACACTAATCAGATACCTATCATATGAAGACATGCTTCCCAGAAAACCAACCTATAATTAGGTTAGGCATGGCATTCTGGAATCGACTCTAAATTAACCATTTGTAAGTTGAACAGTAACCTATAGCTAGACACATCCTAAAATCCTATAAAAATTTCAGTAGGGTACACATGGTAAAACAAGCCCATCATCCAAATTTCACCCTATTTGGATGACCCTACTGTCCTACACAAAAATGACATGGCAGCACCAAATGGAGGACCTAAAAATACTTTGTACTACTAACTTGATCAAACCATGAAGTCAATCATACTCAGTGCTACCTACTGTCATATAATAAGCCTACAAAAATTATCACCTCCAAACTAGGCCTCTATAATTCCCTAAAATAGAAAAACAGCCCCCAAATCAGTCGTTTTCTGCCGTTTTGGAAATCTTGCACTCATTTTCATGGAAAGTGAGTATTGGGACTTTTAATCCTTATAAAATTCTACACCTAAAAGGTTTAAGGCGCATCGCCATGCAAAGCTCCTATCTAGCACTTTTGAAACGGTCAAAGCAAGCACTTTTATAGACCTACCATGATTAATACACCATGAAGCAAGGTTAACCAAAGTTGTTGACATAACCCTAGGTTCATTTGGTGTCCTAATCATGTCTAGATTATTTTAGTGGTCAAACATCAAGCACTTGGATTACTTCATCATAAACACATGCAGATCAGGCATAATCAAGCATCAAGGTGAAATGCATGTCGAGACTGTGATGCACTGCAAATGATATGATTATGCGGTGATGTGCAGAGCTAAATCATGATTAACATCCTGGATGTTACAACAATGTTAGTCAATCATTTTGGGATGAAGCAATCAACACGGCATGCTACTATATCAATAGGCTCTATTGTCATACTTTGCTAGAGAAGACCCCATATGAGTTACTTCATGGAAGAAAGCCCAACATTGGCTATTTTAGAGTGTTTGGTTGCAAATGCTACATCTTAAGAAAGGGCACTAGATTGGGGAAGTTTGAAAAGAGATGTGATGAAGGGTTCCTACTCGGTTATTCAACTACAAGCAAGGCTTATAGAGTTTGGAACAATTCAAGTGGCATTAGAGAGGAAGTCCATGATGTGCAATTTGATGAAACCAATGGGTCACAAGATGAAGATGAGAATCTAGAAGATGTTGGTGGAACTCAATTGGTTGAAGCTATGAAGAACATGGACATTGGGGACATTAGAGCAAAGCAAGTGATTGATGTGCAAGATAATAAAGATAAAGTGCTCAATTCTCCATTGAGGCAAGCTAGCAATGCTCAAGTACAAGATCATGGTGCTAGTTCATCAAATGAAGACAAGTCAAGTGATCAACCAAGCTCAAGCAATCAAGTACAAGTGCTACAACCACAACATGTTGCAAGAGATCACCCAATTGATAGTGTCATTGGTGATATTAGAAGTGGTGTGCAAACAAGATCAAGAGTGGCAATGATATGTGAATATGCATCATTTGTGTCAACCAAAGAGCCAAAGAAAATTGAGGAAGCCTTGGATGATGCCGATTGGATCATGGCAATGCAAGAAGAGCTCAATAACTTCACAAGAAATGATGTGTGGGAGTTAGTTGAGAGGCCGGAGGATCACAATGTCATTGGAACCAAATGGGTTTTCAAGAACAAGCAAGATCAAGATGGTGTTGTGATTAGAAACAAAGCAAGACTAGTTGCACAAGGGTATACTCAAGTTGAAGGCCTTGACTATGATGAAACATATGCTCCCGTGGCAAGATTGGAGGCAATAAGGATTCTATTGGCTTATGCATGTGCCCACAACATCAAGTTATATCAAATGGATGTCAAGAGTGCATTTCTCAATGGGATCATCAATGAGCTAGTATATGTTCAGCAACCTCCTGGTTTTGAAGATGAGAAGAAACCCAACCATGTGTACAAGTTGAAGAAAGCTTTGTATGGCTTGAAGCAAGCACCTAGAGCATGGTATGAGAGATTGAAGACTTTTCTTTACTCCAAGGAGTTCATTATGGGCAAGGTTGATACTACTCTATTCACCAAGAAAATTGGTAATGATCTCTTCATTGTGCAAATCTATGTTGATGATATCATCTTTGGATCAACAAATCAAGCATATTGTGAAGAATTTGGTGAAATGATGGCAAAAGAATTTGAGATGTCCATGATTGGTGAACTTAGCTATTTCCTTGGTCTTCAAGTCAAGCAATTGAAGAATGGGACATTTGTGAGTCAAAGAAAATACATAAGGGACATGTTGAAGAAGTTTGGGATGCAAGATGCAAAGCCAATCTCAACTCCAATGGGCACCAATGGGAATCTTGATAGTGATCATGATGGCAATATGGTGAATCAAAAGGATTATCGGTCATTGATTGGAAGCCTACTCTATGTCACCGCATCAAGGCCGGATGTCATGTTTAGTGTTTGCATGTGTGCTAGATATCAAGCCTCACCAAGAGAGAGTCATCTCACGGCCGCAAAGAGAATATTGAGGTACTTGAAGTAAACAAGAGATGTTGGATTGTGGTATCCTAAGGGGTCAAAGTTTGAATTAATTGGATATTCGGACTCCGACTATGGTGGTTGCAAGATCAATAGAAAGAGCACAAGTGGTACATGTCAACTTCTTGGAAGGTCACTTGTGTCATGGTCCTCAAAGAAACAAAATAGTGTGGCAATCTCTACCGCTGAAGCCGAATATGTTAGTGCGGGAGCTGTTGTGCACAATTGCTTTGGATGAAGTCAACTTTGAAGGATTATGGCATCAACTTCAAGAATGTGCCATTGTTTTGTGATAATGAAAGTGCAATCAAGATGACACAAAACCCGGTTCAACATGGAAGAACAAAGCACATTGACATAAGGCATCACTTTATAAGAGATCATCAACAAAAGGGTGACATTTCTATTGAAAGTGTGGGCACCGATGATCAACTTGCCGACATCCTCACCAAGCCACTTGATGAAAGAAGGTTTTGCAAGCTAAGGAATGAGTTGAACATTCTTGACTTCTCAAACATGTGTTGAATGCACCCCACCACTACTTGACATGCCTCTCCTTCGACAATGCAAGGTACCATTGTGTGACATGTCATTCATGCTTAGGATTATACTTATGGTAGCACATGTAGACATACAAGGTGCATTTGGAGCATTCATGATAAATCAAATGTGTTTGATGTATATATGCTTACCACTATTGCTTCTACAATCCTAGTGTTGAATCTAGAATATTTGCTACAAGTGTTTAATTCAACATAGGCAAGATAACCCTTGTCATGAGGTGTGAAGAAGCTTGTCTTTGGTTCAAACCGAATTAAATATCTTTGGCAAGTGGTCTAGATTGAACCAAATTTGACTAAAGTTTTGTTTACTCCATCAAAGTTCTTTTCTCTCCACAATTTGATCCCGTTTTTGGGCAATTGTTGACAAAGGGGGAGAGAAAAAGATGATTGAACATGATAAGGGGTAAATAAAATTTTGATGCACACAAGAAGGGGAGCAAGCTCATGAACAATGTTGTTGCATTTGTTTGTGCATTTTCATATGACTTGCTCATGGCACCTAGTTTCAAAGTTTTATACAAGTGGTGTCTCCTTGTTTGTGTGGTGCAATGCTAGTATAGGACTTGAATGGTGAAATGATCTACTAGCATGCATAGGTTGTAACTAGACTCCCCTTACCTTTCAAGTGGTTCAAGAACTTTGCTTATAATGTTGATCTCACGGGGTTCTTGAGTTTTTGATGGATGTCTAGTTACTTCATGGTGCTAAGGATGGTGTAAATTGCAACTCCGATTGGTATCACGCTTCAAAGGTCCATTTCTTACACCTTAACATCATTTTGGTAGAATTACTCTCCCCACACTTTTATCCATGCATATGTGCAAAGCTTCAAATCCAAACTCTATGCACATATGTAGGGGAGCTAATGCTACCAAAACCGAACTTGCTATAGTTGTCCAAATTCCTCTTGAGAGCTTAATGATTGGACAAGTATGACAAGTTCAAAATCTTTATTATAAAATCATCTTTGTTGAGGTTGTCATCAATTACCAAAAAGGGGAGATTGAAAGTCCCTAGTTTGGTTTTGGCTAATTGATGAAACCTAGGACTAACCTTGTTTATCTAAGTGGTTGATTTAGAGAAAGGTTGTCCATATGATGAGCATATTGAATATGAAGCATGACACATGTCATGTGATCAAAGATGAAGATCAAGATGATGCTTGGCTCCATGGACCGGTGTTGAAGGTGAAGGGCTAGTCAAGGCTTCGGAGTG
Source organism: Themeda triandra (assembly GCA_018135685.1). NCBI lineage: Eukaryota > Viridiplantae > Streptophyta > Magnoliopsida > Poales > Poaceae > Themeda > Themeda triandra. The sequence goes on from JAENPR010000629.1 coordinate 135,118, forward strand.
AAGGACCATGCGATGGTGAAGCTCGGGCAAGACTAGGTGCCGATGGACCGATGCACGGTGAAGGGCAAGTAAAGTCGAGGTCGATGGATCGAGACGGTCACATGATGGTGTGAAGTGTTCATATCATTTGGAGGAACAAAATGGGCTCAAGGCAAAGGTATAACAAATAGGGCCATTTTGTTTTGCACTCAAGACACCATAGAGGGTGTGAGTGGTTTAGGATCGATAGCCGCACTATTAAGAGGGGAAATCTTATCGGCTATTCGACGCACGGGTGCCACTAGGTGAATTCATGAAGTGCATTGCATGTAGGGCCTAGTGAGCTAACCAAATCCTTTGAAAATGATTGTGAAAGGCTAACACACAAGCACATGGAGTTGTACACTTGGTGGTGTTGGCACATTTGCAAGGGAGGCGATGTTGAAGTTGATTGTGATCAACTTGGAGAAGAGAGAAAGATTTGGAAAACTGCTTTGATCCTTAATGTTTGGGATCATGAGGATATGTTGGTTGCATAGTCTTCTGAATAAGCTTTCCAACGAGTCTAAGAACGTCGAAAACGGAGTTCGGAGCTAAGAGATATGGTCTCTTTAGTACGGGGTGGTCTGGACCAGCGGAAGTTCCGGTGCCTGACCGGAAGTTCCGATCCGAACAGTTTCGGAGCAACCGCGCTCCGAAACACTTCGGTGGATGGCCGGAAGTTCCGGTTCAATGCCGGAAGTTCCGGTGGCTGACCGGAAGTTCCGGTTCTGGAGCGTGCGCGTGCAAGGAAATGGTTCCGGGCTCCGATCGGAAGTTCCAGTGGAATGCCGGAAGTTCCGGTGGCTGACCGGAAGTTCTGGTTCCTGGAGCGTGCGCGTGCAAGGAAATGGTTCCGGGCTCCGACCGGAAGTTCCAGTGGATGGCCGGAAGTTCCGGTGGCTGACCGGAAGTTCCGATCTCGTGGACGACTCACGTGTAACGGCTAGATCTGGACTAACCGGAAGTTCCGGTGGTTGACCGGAAGTTCCGGAAGTGGTCCGACTCACACGCAACGGCTAGATCTCGTGACGACACACGCGTAACGGTTAGATGCTAGGATCCGGACTGGACCGGAAGTTCCGATGGGCTCCCCGGAAGTTCCGATGGGCCAATCCGAGGCGAGTTTAAAGGGATTTGGCCGGCCGTTGGAGGGATGGCTCGCCCACTCTTTCACTCGTGTGCATCCTTTGAGCTGAGAAACTCCTCCCACTCTTCTCCCTTGCTTGGTTGTTCATCCAAAGTGAGATTGAGTGAATCACCTAGTGCATTTGCATTGCTTGAGGGCATCTAGTGGCACTTGTGGGTGGTTTCGCCGGTGGATTTCTTGTTACTCTTGGAGAGTACCGCTCCTAGCCGGCTTGGAGGATTGTTGGAGGCGTTGGCAAGAGAAGGTGATTGTTCTTGGCCACCTCCGGTTGATTTGTGAGAGGTTCTTGTGCTCACCTCGCGGGGATCGCGAAGAGTAACTCTATTGGATTGCGCGTGTCGTTGAGTATCACACTTGAGAGTGGTGCCTTGTGGTTTCCTTGCGGGGAAGTGCCTTGCGGTGCAAGTGGCTTGAGGGTCACACCAAAGGACCATCTAGGTGTTGATCGACACAACGGGTGACGTAGCTTGGCGGTGCCCAAGTGAACATCCGGGATAAATCATTGTGTTCATCTTGTCTCCCGGTGATTGGTCATCATCCTTTGTGTGTTGCCGATTGTGATTGATTGTACATCTTATTGGTGATTGGCAACCTCGACTCGACGCGTCGGTATAACAAGTCTCATCCTCTCTTGTATTACTTTGATTACATTCTTGCAAAGTAGAATTGCTTGTGTGGTCGGTCGGGAACCACTTCTTGTGTAGACTAAATCCCGTGGGTAGAATTGCTTGTGTGGTCGGTCGGGAACCACTCCTTGTGTAGATTAAATCCCGTGGGTAGAACTCTTGATCACTAGTGGTAGCTCTTGTGTGTGCTAGTGATCACCTACTAGAATTGTTTGGATAGGAGGCTTGCAACACCTAGTAGGCTAAGCATAACTTGCTTTCCGCCGTTTGTGTATCTAACGAAGTTTGCTTAGTGAGTTTGTAGAAATTTTTATAGGCTATTCACCCCCCCCCTCTAGCCATCTAGGACCTTACAACGTGTCAATAATATAATTCTTTACATGTTTGTGCGCTAACAGCTGGTTTCATAGTGGAAATCTTAAGTGCCATCACATCTTATAAGGGCAATAAGAAAGATATCCAACATTTGCAATTACCTTTTTGAGTAATTGATTTTTTTCTTTAGTTATGCTTATGCACAAAGAATAAGGCTCCATTTTTTTTAAAAAAAAAAACAAGAATAAGGCTCTCCAAGCCTCCAAAGTCTAGATCTATGTAGGTGAAGGTACCAACTTTTTTAGGCATTTTTTTAGGCATCTTGGTGAAAAGTAACTATTTTATACCAGCTCGTTTTTCTAAAGTTTGGACACATTAAATCGTCATTAAAGACTACATGCTACCTTTACGTGTTTGGTTGGGACTCTAAGTCAAACAGTTATGTCTCGGCATCCAGGAAAAAAAAAGACACATGGAAAAATTCTAACAGCGGCTAAGAATGATGACAAGTCAGATAGCTTTGGCCGCTTCACAACCAAACAATCGTATAATGCCTCTATGTTGTCAAAAAAAAAATCCTATATAATGCCTATATTAAATAATATTTGTGGTCATCAAAGACAATGACCGCATTATGGTACTCAATCTACTTAAAAAATATGTTATTATGTTTGACTCTACTCCCTTTGTCCTAAAAAGAGTGCAATTGTTTGAAAAAAGTAGGATCAACATTTAATCATTTATATACCCAAATAGGTTTCATATGCAATTATCATATTTTAAAATTAATCCAATGCTGCTTATTCGACATAAATGCTAATATTTTTTTTACAGATTTGATTATATTTCAATAAATTTGACTTTTTCAAACGTGGGAATTATATTCGTTTTTGGGAGGTAAGGTAGTGTACAGTAAAACACAAGACTAGCGCGGGGAAGAGAGACAAAGAGCTCAGTTGGAACGGATCATTGGGGTTTGACCAGACGTGGTGCGAAAGGCCTGCCTTCGTTCAACCCATTGCTGCGATTCTCCTGTGTCGTCTCCCAAACTCCCAGCACAGCCAGGACGGCACTCGTAGCGCCATCACTTGTAGCGCCAGCTTCAGGGTCAGCAGGGGTTGGGTTGGGTTGGGTTGCTGACAAAAAGCCGAAGCGAAGCGGACGCAACGCCGGTGGTTGCGCGCTCACGTAAGGCCGTGTGACGATTGACGCCGCCGCCGCGCCTCCCGGCCGCTGGGCGTCGACGTCGCGACGACACGCTGACGGCGACCTGAAAAGGTAGCACACAAGTGGAGCCGCCCACGCGGAACAGACGCGTGAAATGCAGATATGCCGTGCACAGGAGGTGCGTTGTTTTGGCTCGGCGTGCGTCAGTGTGTGCGATGCAGATTGGCAGGACCAGGACCGACCGACCCAGCCAGCAGAAAAGGCTCCAAGAGGACGGAAACGACGCACCTGGCTCAGATGTTTTCGATGCAGCGCACCTGCATGGGTTCGTGCACGCATGCAGCAGTACTTCAATTACTGCCAGCAATCAAACCCTTACAGATTACACGGATTAAATCGTTATTACCAGACTCGGGAGAGTTGACTTGCAGATTGCCAAAAATTTAGAAAGCATCAACTCGGCAATGTCAAAGCGTGATGACCACTAGGGCGATGCGTACCGACCTGCACGAAGAATTCCTCATCCACACGCAAGAGATTATTCCGCGCGCGCTCCTGTTCCCCGCCTGATGAGCGACGAGCTAGTGAAAGGACCTCATCAGACTTGGTGCTCACCAGTTGATATTACTCGGGTAGTCGTGCAGGGCTGGCAAGTATTGTCGCTCCCTGAAAAAGGTACAGAGCGAACTTTGTGGAGAGAGCTGAACAGTCATCGTCATGACGATCTGATCTAAGCACCACGGCACAATGTGGACGAGATTAAGCCACTCCCAAACTGTAGCGTGCAATCAAGCTCCAACTTTGCGGCGTCACAGGCGGCTCTTGCTGATGAATCAGTAAGGTACAGTCTTGCAGTCCACACTTATCCATATCATCTTGTGTATTGTGATGTAAGGGCACAGCCACAGCACGAAATCAATGCCATTGCAGCTATGTCAACTTCTGATTTTACAGGGTTAACACATGACTCTGTTCGGATTCCATGTTAGTGCCGTATTAGTACTAATTAGCCATGTTAGTGCCTAACCTGCTTTCTACTGGCAACAGAAGTCCACACCAGCGTGAACGTGAGGTCTTATGCTATTGATCCTCTGTGTTGAAGATCTCTTCGGATTCCATGGGAGACGACCAGTAGTGCAGTAGGGATTCCACAGTGAGACGTCGTGTGGCGCTCAACATTGAGATGAAGAAGCGGCAGCCGTCGACCTTGTATCCTTCCAGAGGGTTTCTGTGTCCAAAAAGGGTTCTCATATTCCCCCTTTTGTCTTTTGAGGTGTAGACATGATTAAAAAAAAGGTTCTCATTTTCCTATCGAATCGTGTCAAGTGACGTTCACATACATGGGGTTTGATATCACAAGAAAAAATATATGTAAATTGTAAGTCGCTTTGATTTTTTTGATACATACACTTTGCTATGTATCTAGACATACGTAAGATCTAGATGAAGAATAATATAGATATAACAAAAAAGCAAAAGTGACTTACAATTTGGAACGACCGGAGTACATCATAACTATAATTAGTCAAAGTTAAAAATGTTGGCCTTAGAATAACACTCTTTATAGATGGGAGGGGTTCTGTAAACACATACTCCGATCCTTATTATGTTTGAAAAAAATATAATCCTACATATTCAAACTATATTAAGTTTAATGATATATATTTTTAATAGAAAAAATAGTATTTATAAATTGAAAGAGATAGTACTATGTAAATATATATGATGACAAATATAATGGTATATATACATACATTTAGTATGATGAATATTAGTATAGTTTCTATAAATTTAATCAAATTTAACAGTTATCTTTGGTCCTTTGCTTCTGTTGAGTGGTGGCATCCTAGACCTGTCGTGTGTGCTAGCGCTTTACTACTACATGATCCATCCGGTTGTGTTTTTTTTCACGAGCACGCATATACGACCATATTTCATTAAGAAGGCAGGAACGATCAATCCATCCGGTCGTGTTCAAGGTCCACTTGCAGTCATCGCCGTTGGAATAGAGTGTCCACATAAAAATGCTGTGGATGCTACGAGTTCCCTGCTAGGCACGTAATTCTAGTCCTAGCAGTTGCTGTGTGTGCTGGGGATGAATCATTCATGTCAGCAATAGTGTATCCTTCACCTTTAGCAGGGATGATCGATCTGATGACATTGCCGGGACATTCTCAGCTGGCGTCATCATGAGTCATGTGTGGATGCACAGCGATGCTATATGCTAGCTGCAGCGATGTTGGTGTGTGTGTATCTGGAAGGCTGCAGCGATGAGAAAGGATCTCAAATGAAAACGCAGCTACAACGAACTATAAACCAGATGATGTTGCATCTTGTGATTCGTGGTCGTGGGTGGTATCTATCTATGGTCTTGTTTAGTTGCCAAATTTTGCATGTGCAAAATTGGTATTTTAAGAAAGGATCTCAAAAGAAAACGCAGCGGACTATAAACCAAATGATGTTGCATCTTGTGATTCGTGGGTGGTATCTATCTATGGTCTTGTTTAGTTGCCAAACTTTGCATGTGCAAAGTTGGTATTTTAACACTGTAACATACTGTAGCATTTCGTTTCTATTGGTAAAAACTTGTCCAAACATTGATTAATTAGGCTCAAAATGTTTTTCTCGCAAAGTAGAATAAAACTATGCAATTAGTTTTTGATTTCGTCTATATTTAGTATTCCATTTATGTGCTGGCATTTTCATATCATGGGAATCTCTTTTTGCATAATGGAATTTGGGACAAATTTTACTAAACAAGGCCTATCTATTTCTAAGGCTCATCAATCGTTTTCCCACGTGTAAGTGGCCGGTTCCTCCTGTGGCACTATGCAGATTCTATATATAAATTCCCATGCATATATAGCACCCAAACGCTATTCGGCGCGCGTGCACTACATCTTGTACTAGCGCACGGACGCGTGTCAGACTAGGAGCGGGGAATAAAATAGAGATGACGCAAGGTACCAACACGTGGCGTAAAGGCATGCGGGGACAACACACGGACTTGGAAAAGTAGGAGCGCGTCACATGAGATCTGTTTTTTTGGAAATGGTATACAAACCTAAAAATGTAATAACTCTCTCGTTAAGCATCTATTTCTAATTCTGGTTGCACCATTAAATTCAATACGACGAGATCTGTAAAAGTAGATCCATGTTGGATATGTTTCGACAAAATTTTCATTATTATAAAGTTTTACATCTAGGGGTATAAAGTTTGTATAATGTCAGTATTAAGTTTAAAATGAGCTAATATAAAGTTTTTCAAATTAGGTGTCGATTTTTAAAATCCTAATGTTTTTGAACCTATTAGGCCTGGTTTATAATATATTCAAAGTTTTGAAGTTACCAGTATAACATTTATAATGTGACGGTATAAAGTTTTATAATTTTGAAGTGTAAAGTTTTGAATCTATTAGTATAAAGTTTGCAACATGTTAGTTTAAAGTTTATAAATTCCGAGTCCAAAGTTTTAAACCTAGCAGTATAAAGTTTGTAGCGTGACGATTCAAAGTTTTATAAATTATGAGGGTAAACTTTTGGTTGTACATAGTTTACAATAGAATTAAACCCTTTTTTATTTTCACGTGATAGTGCATGGCTACATGCACAAAATCATCCGCATTTTCACATGCAGCTAAAAACGTAAGGTGGTTGGTCTGCGGGTACATGCGCGCGGCTATTATTGATGGTGGGCGCTATTATTACTGGTGGGTGTGCGCCGCTACTCTTGCTAGTGCATGTGCGCTCCAATTGCCTTGTTACGAAATTTTGTAAACCTCAAGATTTAGTATACCGTACCTGTGCTTTCCAAAAATTTATTGCCATTGTTAGTGCAAAGTTTCATGTCGTTATTCATAACAGTGCCACATCAGCAAAAATATAACAAAACTATTGAGAAAACAATCACTCTCAATACTAAAGTTTGATTATAAGAAATCTTTATTATACATATATTGTAGCATACTGAGCTGAAAGCTCTATAATATATAAGATACTAGTAAAAAGCCTAACTGAGCTGTAAATTGCTGTACTTTTGTATGCTCTAAAAAACACTTTACTGCTGATAAGAAAAGCTTGATCTTTGTGCACCTTGTGATTATTCTACTATTCACTACTACAGATTTTTATATCACATCTGGTTCGCAACCCTCATCACTGACGGAAAGTGAACCGACAGTGAGCAAGCGGCAGTGTTGTGCGTGGTGCATCACAGCCGGAATTTTCACCCCGGCTGTTGGCGGTCCTTATTGCATATCTAATCCCGCCAACTTAGGTTCATAGTTCACCAAAAACCACCTAGATAGGAGATTTATACTAATGAAATTCCATAGTTTTGGTGAACACTTGTTTTGCAGGAGCATTCATGGAATACATATATTTTGGGCCAAAACTAGAGAAAAAAGAGAATAAATATTTGAATTATAAAATGGGCCCAAAAGCAAGACAAGAAGAAAAGAAGAGAAAGGCCAAACCGACGTACCAACGTGACAAAACACCACGTGGGCCAACTCCGGAGCCCAAGACCAAGCCCGCCTGCCAAGGTCGGTGGCCGGAGGCGGTCCCACCGGCGCGCGCGCCGGGGCGCGGCGCGCCAAGCACACTCCGCCGCCCGGCCCCACCTTCGGAGGCGGTGCATTCAATGCTCCACAGGGCGGTGCGGGGGTGTTTTGGTCATTTGGGCGTGCGGGAACCGACCATCTCCACATATAAAAGCCCTTCTCTCTTTCATTTCACACATCCACTTTTCATTCTTCATTCTCATTCCTTCCTCTCCACTTCCACAAGCCTACACTAGAGGAAGAGTAGAGCCATTATACCTAGCTTCTAGCTAGAATAGAAGTAGGAGAGTGAGAGAGGCCAAGAGCGGAGTAACTCTTTTCGAGTACTCCCGGAGGCTAGTCTTCCACGGGGTGGAGTGCCGGATTTGTCGGCTCCCTCCTCACTTGTACCTCGGCGACTTCTTACGCTTGAAGTAAGAGGTTCGTGTTTATCTATTCGTACATTCCTTCTTGCAAAGTTATCTTTATCATCGTTTGCTTGCGGGTTCGTCGACCGTCCTTGTGGCGGTAGTTCTAGTAGAGGACTCGATAGAGACGGATGTTCGGCCGACGCTAGAAGCGTAACGTTGGCGTAGACGTGGTGTCTAAGCGATTAGTTACCTTCGTTTGCCTCGTACTCCACGGTTGAGGTGGTAGGCGGCAGTGGTGATAGCCCTGTCCGTCCCTGTGTAATCCCCCACGTCCGGGTACGGCGTAGAGCTACTGGCCGGCATCACTTGGGTAGACCGGGTGCGATCCGGTGCCCGAAGCAAGTAATCAGCGGTAGAGTTATCTTTCTCTAAGGATTCGCCCTATAGAAAACCTCACTTTCCCGAGTTACCTACTCTCTCCCTCGGGCAACCTAGCTAAGACCTAAACCCGACCATACCGTTCTTCGTGAAGTTTACGATACCCTGTTCATCACCGGGTGAAGTGCTACAATGGTCTTTCCGTGCGCTTGCGGAACTTATTGCTTTCGCTAAGAAATACCAACAAGCATTTCTGGCGCCGTTGCCGGGGAACGGTTGTCAAGTTTATCTCCGAACCTAGTTGCCCGTGTACCTTGTTCTACCTTTGCTTCTATTTTATATTTCTTTTCATCTTACAAAATGGAGCTACCAACCATTGCCAAACTGTCAGCTCCTAAGGGCGAGCTCGTTAAAACGCCACAATCCTCGAAGCCAATCACAGCTTCTAGTTACGAGCTCCGTCGGCCTCATAGCCATGGTTCAGGACCAAGTCTTTTTAGGCTTGGATTATGAAAATCCATATCATCACCTAAGGGAGTTTGAGCAACTCTGTGAATGCCTAAATATTTATGGCATGTCACAAGAAACATTGCGTTGGAAGTTGTTTCCTTTCTCACTCATTGAGAGGGCGAGACAATGGTACGACCAAACCGTAGGGTTGGTAAATGGAGATTGGGAAAAACTTCGTGATAGTTTTTGCGTTGCATTCTTCCCTATATCTCGAATCGCTTCCCTACGGTCTGAGATTCTCAACTTTCGACAACTAGAAAACGAAACTACAGGAGCAGCTTGGGACCGATTTTTGACCCTGACCAGGTCAGGTCCCGACCTGTCTATTCCAAGCCATGTGTTATTACAACACTTTTGGCTAGGGTTAGGTAGAGAATTTGCCCTGTTGCTCGATGCGTCTGCCGGTGGATCTTTTATACATAAGACCACAGCGGAAGGAGAAGCTCTCCTAAATCGTATTCTAGAGAACACTCCCCCACTAAAACCCATCCGGTTTGAGCCTGAGCCAGTTAAAGAGGAAGTCTCTTCGGCAATTGCCGAACCTGTGATAGAGACTACCTCCCCTGAACCAGAGGCCACAGAGGAAGCTTCCAGTCAAATGGAACTTCCTGTGTTCAAGGATGAGCTTTTCGAAGATTTCGGAAATGCCTCGAAATACGAATGCCATAGGAGACCACCAATCTCTGTCACTCCTAGCGATCCTCTTGATGAATTATTTCTCAGAGAGTCCGTTAAGGAGTTGACGGCTATAATGAGCTAAGAATGGGTAGCGGAAGGAGAGCTCTCACCTGAAGAAATTCAGATTCGTGCTCCTTCCTCAACCTTTCGATGCAAAATCCAAGGAGATTGGGTGGATGTTCTGTACAATCCCACTGTTGGAACAAACATCATGTCAAAATCCTACGCATTCATGTGTTTAGGAGAAAAACCACGTACTCCAACAGTCAAATCCTTTAGAGTAGCACCTCGGTCTGCTCTTGACGGACCTGGGATTCTACACAACATAACTCTCCATCATCAAGAAGTCGAAATGGCCCTGGATTTTCACGTCTTTGACATCCAGGATTTCGACATTCTAATCGGTCATCCCCTAGAAAAACTTGTTACAAGTCCATCAAAAACAGGGGAATTGGGAGTCAAACTAGGGAGAGAATGTTTCTCTATTCAAGTCACGCGAGCTAAAAACTCAGTGGCTGAACTTCCCCCTAGTAAACCCCTAGAGGTTATGTCGGTAATTCCTTTTGAAACCCTAGAGATGTCTTTAGAGAGCGATGCTCCTCACTTTGTAGAAGAGGAAGATGAACTGGGAGAAACCATAGAATTACCAAAAGAGGAGAAACCGACGCGACCTCCAATTGAGCTTAAACCCTTGCCTGCGGGACTACGCTATGCCTTTTTAAATGGCGATTCGCAAACTCCTGTCATCATAAGCGACAAGCTTAGCGACAAGGAGACGGCCGAACTCATCGCTGTGTTAGAAAAGCATAGAACGGTCTTCGGGTATTCCTTGGATGATCTCAAGGGTATAAGCCCAACATTGTGCACACATTGCATTCCCATTGACCCCTCGAGTACACCAACTCGAGAACCTCAGCGAAGGCTGAATAATGCGATGCGTGAAGTCGTGAAAAAGGAGGTTTTGAAACTTTTTCACGCCGGGATTATCTATCCCGTACCACACAGTGACTGGGTTAGTCCCGTCCAAGTGGTTCCCAAGAAAGGAGGTATGACGGTAGTTAAGAACGATAAAAATGAGCTTATCCCGCAAAGAACCGTCACAGGGGTGGAGAATGTGTATTGATTACCGGAAACTTAACACGGTAACAAAGAAAGATCACTTTCCACTCCCTTTCATTGATGAAATGTTGGAACGGTTAGCGAAACATTCTTTCTTTTGTTTCCTAGATGGGTATTCGGGTTATCATCAAATACCCATTCACCCCGATGATCAAAGCAAGACGACATTCACTTGTCCATACGGAAAATATGCCTATAGGAGGATGTCGTTTGGGCTGTGTAATGCACCCGCGTCCTTCCAACGGTGTATGATGTCTATCTTTTCAGACATGATTGAGGAAATCATGGAAGTTTTCATGGACGACTTTTCAGTCTATGGAAAAACTTTCAATCATTGTCTTGAAAATTTAGATAAAGTCTTGCAAAGGTGCTAGGAAAAAGATTTGGTACTTAATTGGGAAAAGTGCCATTTCATGGTCCGCGAGGGCATTGTCCTAGGCCACCTAGTGTGGGAACGAGGGATAGAGGTAGATAAGGCTAAGATAGAAGTTATCGAGCAGCTACCCCCCCTGTGAACGTAAAGGGAATCCGCAGCTTTCTAGGCCATGCAGGGTTCTATAGGAGATTTATCAAAGACTTTTCCTAAATCTCTAGACCCCTCACAAGCCTACTAGCTAAGGACGTACCTTTCGAATTCACAGATGAGTGCTTGCACGCATTCAATACCCTTAAGAATGCGCTCATCTCAGCTCCGATCATCCAACCTCCTGATTGGACCCTACCATTCGAGATCATGTGTGATGCTAGTGATTATGCTGTTGGTGCGGTCCTTGGCCAAACCAAAGATAAGAAGCATCATGCAATTGCTTACGCTAGCAAAACACTAACAGGAGCTCAGCTCAATTACGCTACCTCAGAGAAGGAGCTCCTGGCAGTCATTTATGCTATCGATAAGTTCAGGTCTTACTTAGTGGGAGCAAAAGTCATAGTCTACACGGACCATGCAGCTTTGAAATATTTGCTCACTAAGAAAGACGCAAAACCTCGTCTGATTCGCTGGATTCTTCTACTACAGGAATTTGACCTTGAAATAAAAGATAAAAAGGGAGTAGAAAATACCGTTGCGGATCATTTGTCGCGTATGCAGGTTACTAACATGCAGGAACTACCTATAAATGACTTCCTATGCGACGACATGCTACTAAAGGTGACGGACAACAACCCTTGGTATGCGAACATCGTCAACTATATGGTTGCCGGATATGTACCGCCAGGGGAGAACAGGAGAAAGTTGCAAGTTGAAAGCCGACGTCACCTTTGGGATGACCCATACCTGTATCGGGTATGTTCAGATGGTCTGTTGAGGAGATGCGTACCAGCAACAGAAGGCCTACAAATCATTGAGAAGTGTCACTCCGCACCGTACGGAGGCCATTATGGAGCATTCCGCACACAAGCGAAAATCTGGCAATGCGGATTCTTCTGGCCAACGATGTACGAGGACACCAAAGAGTTCATTCGGAGGTGTCGCAAGTGTCAGTTCCAAGGAGGCATCACAGCTCGCAACGCGATGCCGCTACACTACAACTTTCAAATTGAGATATTTGATGTGTGGGGCATTGATTACATGGGACCATTTCAGAAGTCCCAAGATTGCGAGTACATCCTAGTGGCTGTTGACTACGTATCCAAGTGGGTAGAAGCTATGCCCTGCAGAGCAGCTGACGCCAAGCTCGCCAGGAAAATGTTTCATGAAGTGATCTTTCCTCGGTTTGGAACACCACGCATGGTGATAAGCGATGGAGGATCCCACTTCATTGATAAAACATTCAGAGCATTCTTGAAAGAGCTTGGAGCCAAGCACAACATAGCTACCCCCTATCATCCTCAAACCAGTGGTCAAGCAGAGACCTCCAACAAACAGATCAAGAACATCCTGCAGAAAATGGTCAACGATATGGGGAAAGGCTGGAAAAGCAAGCTTCCTGATGCACTCTGGGCATACAGGACCACTTACAAAACCCCTATTGGCATGTCACCATTCCAGCTCGTGTACGGGAAAAGTTGTCACTTACCCGTAGAGCTCGAACATCGAGCTTATTGGGCTATCAAGAGGTGGAATATGGATCTCAAACTAGCCGGCAGAAATCGACAGCAACAGATTTCTGAACTGGAAGAATGGTGGGAGAAGGCTTATCATAGTGCCAAGCTCCACAAAGAACGAACTAAGAGATGGCACGATCACCGAATCAAGCTCAAAACCTTCAAGCAAGGCGAGAAGGTCTTGCTCTTCAACTCGAAGGTGAAACTATTCAGTGAAGGGAAGTTGTGGAGCAAATGGAAAGGACCTACACCGTCATCGACACATCGACTCATGGGGCAATCACAATTCAAGATGATGACGGTAATATCTTCAAAGTTAACGGTCAGCGTCTCAAACCTTTTCTTGAGTCTTCCCGCAATTTAAATTTTAGTAAAGAGCTAGATCGAATAGATTTAAATATGCCTAGACTTTAAGTGCTCTCACTTTTTGATTAGGCTAGTTAATCTATTCTTTCTTATCAAAAATATTTTTTCAAAAATATTTTCTTTATCATAAAAAAATTCCAGCACTTATTCTTGGGTTTCCCATGTTTTTATAAGTGCTGGATATTTCAAATAAAAATTTGACAAAATATTCCCGAAAATCCCTTTTTATCCATTCAAAAATTGGAGTACACCGTGAGCCTCGAATACCCAACGGATCAAAACACCACATTTTGAAAACAAATAGACCGTTGGGGGCTGCCAGGACGAAACCTGGGATCGAGCCGTGCCGCGACTGGCTCGCTCGCGCCATTGGCGCGCTCGCGCCAGGGAGCGAGCCGTTGCTCCCCAAATTTCGTCCCCTGATCCTCAGCCCTTCTCTGATGCTCACCATATGGAGTTTGATCCTGCTGCATTCGCGAGAGACAGAGATGTCACATCCACCTATAAATTGAGCCATCTCCTCCTCTCCTCTCTTCACAAAAGCTCAAGACATTCATCTCTTTCTCTCTTGCTCATACCCATACACCAGCAAGTTCATCCTCTCTCTAAGCTCCAAGTATGGCCAGCCATGCCCTTGCTCTATATGAGGCTTCCCGCACACCATACAACCTTGATGGAGCGCCATCATTCTCACAAGAAGATTTAGAGCAAGGGGAGGCCATGTTCATGGCGCCACTAGCCGCAAGGCTACCATGGAGCGAAGGGTCCAGCAAGGGCGATAGCATCAAGTCGTTGGCATGATCAATGCCGCCGATGACCGGTGCCAAGATCAAGCCGGCGCCACCAAGGAGGCCAACCACCGGCGCGCTTCGCCTCAAGGCGAACATCGGCGGCGCGGGGAAACGTCCCACGACGTCCTCCACGGACACCACTTCTTATCATACGCCATCAAGCAGCCCTTCCCTCATTCTTGTAGGGAGAAGGACAAGCCAAGTGGTGGGCGTGGGAAGGGCGTGATGCCCAATCCCGCTAAAACTCCTAGGACCAAACCCGTAGGAACTTCTTCTAGCACCCCCAAGCGCAATGCTAAAAAGGCTCCTAGTGCGGTTGATAGTAAGGGTGACGAAACCTCACCTAGATTCCCCACCCTAACTTTTCTTAGTAAGAGGGTGGAAGAGCTCTACAAAATAATAGACAAACTAGAAGCGGAGCTTGCAGATAGGGAGCTTGCCCATAGGGACTTAGTAGAGAAAGTTAGGAAGTTTCGCCTTGCTTTCTCCACTAAGTTAGAGAGGGTGGCACGCGCAGCGAACGTCGCCCATGCTCTTAGAGCCCCTCACTAGAGCTTTTCGCTCCACCCAAAATAATTAGGCGCACGCGCTTAGTTTTAAATTTCAGCATTGTTGCATTTCCCTTCTCAATTTTGCTTTGTAATCGTGCGCCTATTTGTAATTTTTAGTTTTATAATTGAATAAATATACATATTTTCTATCTTGTATACACTTGTTTTTGTCCTATGTGTTGCACAAAATTCAAGAGACAGGTACAAAAACAAGTGTGGGGGAGGCTACCCCAACCTCTCAAAAAGATGCACAAGAATTCGCGCCTTAAAAATCATCGGTTCGTGCATCTTCTCACTCCCTACAAATACTTTTATTCTTCTAGAAATAATTTGGTTTTATAACTAAAATTTGGTTGCTCTACCTCTCGTGTTCGCGATCGATTGCGACTTGCATACTTTTTATTCCTCGCCAAAATTCTATCTTTACGTGAGCAACTAATTTGATGTTAGGGACCCCTTGAATATCTAAGTTATTGTGAGATGAGAGATAGTAGGATGATATGAGACTTGTTTATCTCTTGCAGTAGACTTGGGTTTTTCTTTGAAAAAATATTAAAACTTATAGCATGATCCTCAGGTGATGATTAATTTCCTACCAGAGCCAAATATTAGTGCTATATTTATAAAACCTTGCCACATAGCTGCTTATCCTTGCACCAAAGTTGTGTCCCACTCTATCGGATCGTTGCGAGAGAAGTTTCATATCCCCAAGATCGAATATCACACACACCCACCAAATAAAATTGCCGACTTTTACCCTGAAAGTCGCGCATAACATCCTCTCATCCATCCACCATAAAATTGCTGACTCCACTGAGAATTACGCAGTCATCTTCACCACAAATAAAAATTCCATCCACTGCGCTCATGGTTCTCTCTCTCAAGAATCTTTCACCTACAAAAATATGGGCTTCATTAGAAATTATTATCCCTATCGAATAGAAAAAAAAAGAGAAAGAGAAAGAAAAAGAGGAAAAGAAAAAAAAAAGATCTCCCCATACTATTATCTAAAAAAAAAAGAGAAGAAAGAAGGGGAGAATAATAGAAAGAAATATTCTTTTTATAGGGAAGCCCATATTTTCCTTCAAAAAAAAAGAGAGAGAAACATGGCAAAGAGGAGTTCCATCCACATTTATATTTCACACACACTTGCACAATTCGATCTAAGGCTATGTCCTTCCCTCCATTGATCCACTTTTTGACACAACAACACTCGCAAGGAAAGCATGCACCTCATCCATACCTATGAACTCCAGATATCAGCCATTAGAGGTAGGATGAGTAGCAAGGCAACAAAAACTTTTCTGGTGAGGATTAAACACCCACAAAAAGAGTGACTTGAGAGCATCACTTGAGGAATTCGTCGCTATCTTTTCTTACAAAAATTTCAAAAACCCCAAGTCTTGAAAGCAGGGAGACACGAGTTGACTTGAAATCCAGGCTGTTCCATCCCTCAATAAGCTCAAAGATTACTTGGTAGACACTGTGAATGCTCACAGATAACCAGTGAGGCTTGAAATAATCTGTATGCAGGTTAAATATCTCAGGAAGACAAACCACCTTAGTGACTTTTGCTTCACTCGAGGATGAGCAAAGCGCTAAGTGTGGGGGAGCTTGTTGGTGGTCCTTATTGCATATCTAACCCCGCCAACTTTGGTTCATAGTTCACCAAAAACCACCTAGATAGGAGATTTATACTAATGAAATTCCATAGTTTTGGTGAACACTTGTTTTGCGGGAGCATTCATGGAATACATATATTTTGGGCCAAAACTAGAGAAAAAAGAGAATAAATATTTGAATTATAAAATGGGCCCAAAAGCAAGACAAGAAGAAAAGAAGAGAAAGGCCAAACCGACGTATCAACGTGACAAAACACCACGTGGGCCAACTCCAGGCCCAAGACCAAGCCCGCCAGCCAAGGTCGGTGGCCGGAGGCGGTCCACCTGGCGCGAGCGCCCCAGGGGCGCGGGCGCGCCAAGGCACCTGCCGCCCGGCCCCACCTTCCTGGAGGCGGTGCATTCAATGCTCCAGAGGGCGGTGCGGGGGTGTTTTGGTCATTTGCGCGTGCGGGAACCGACCATCTCCATATATAAAAGCCCTTCTCTCTTTCATTTCACACATCCAGTTTTCATTCTTCATTCTCATTCCTTCCTCTCCACTTCCACAAGCCTACACTAGAGAAAGAGTAGAGCCATTATACCTAGCTTCTAGCTAGAATAGAAGTAGGAGAGTGAGAGAGGTCAAGAGTGGAGTAACTCTTTTCGAGTACTCCCGGAGGCTAGTCTTCCACGGGGTGGAGTGCCGGATTTGTTGGCTCCCTCCTCACTTGTACCTCGGCGACTTCTTACGCTTGAAGTAAGAGGTTCGTGTTTATCTATTCGTACGTTCCTTCTTGCAAAGTTATCTTTATCGTCGTTTGCTTGCGGGTTCATCGACCGTCCTTGTGGCGGTAGTTCTAGTAGAGGACTCCTGATAGAGACGGATGTTCGGCCGACGCTAGAACCGTAACGTTGGCGTAGACGTGGTGTCTAAGCCGATTAGTTACCTTCGTTTGCCTCGTACTCCACGGTTGAGGTGGTAGGCGGCGGGTGGTGACGGCCCTATCCGTCCTTCGTAATCCCCACGTCCGGGTACGGCGTAGAGCTACTGGCCGGCATCACTTGGCGGACCAGGTGCGACCGGTGCCCAAAGCAAGTAATAATCAGCGGTAGAGTTATCTTTCTCTAAGGATTCGCCCTATAGAAAACCTCACTTTCCCAGTTACCTACTCTCTCCTCTGGGCAACCTAGCTAAGACCTAAACCTGACCATACCGTTCTTCGTGAAGTTTACGATACCCTGTTCATCACCGGGTGAAGTGCTACAACGGTCTTTTCGTGCGCTTGCGAAATTTACTGCTTTCGCTAAGAAATACCAACACCGGCTGTGATGAGCACACAACACTGCCGGCGCGTAGAATGCACCGGCAGTGTTATTCGATGACAACACTGTCGGCTCGTCTTAGGAGCCGACAGTGTTGTAAGCGCGAACACTGCCGGCTCATTCCAGGAGCCTACAGTGTTGTCAGTGCGAACACTGCCGGCTGGTTCGTGGAGCCGACAGTGTTGTAATACGCGACACTGCCGGCTCGTAGAATTAGCCGGCCGTGTTGGCTCTGACAACACGAACGGCTTGTGCAACGAGCCGACGGTGTTGTTCGGGAAGCTTCTTGCCGGCTCGTTGCGGCCGGATAATGGTGGTTTTTTTCAATTTATTTTTAAAAATTTTAAATAAATTATATATTTTAATTTTTATTTTATAATGCTTTATTGTTTAAAATAATGTACTTATAATTATAATTATATTAATTATAGTTACAATAATTATAATTATATTAATTACAATTATAATACGGCATCCAGGTTCCTTCTAACATGTTCTGTACAACCCTCAAAATGAAAATAAAAATTACATGAGACGATTAACTTGGTTTGCAAACTCTTCCTTGTACTTCCCTTCGGCTCGAGCAATTGAAAATAATCCATTCTTCGAAAGCACCATGTTATTGATGAAGTCCGCCAACTCCGCTTGGAATGCGGCGACTTCGAAGTCTAACTACATTTGGTGCTTTTGTTTCTTCCATTGTCATTCCAAAATGCAAACATAGAATCAGTACAATCATAATTTATTTAAATCATTGAGACATAGAAAAGAGGATTATACTTACAAGATCATCTGGCTCGCTCGCAGTGTAGCCGAGGAATCGAAACATGGCCCACATCACATAGAAACCGCAACAGGTGTTGCCCTTAGGCTGCTTCAAGTACGCGATCTTCTTCATTATTTGAATCTTGAATGCTCTTTGCGTCGTGCCTCTATATCTTGTTCGAAGACTGTGTAAAAATATTGAATAGGGGGAACATTAGAAAGACACATGTGTGATCGAGATAATAATATGTTATTAGTATCACTTACTTATTGAATAGTTACAAAGTGGATCCAATTCCTTAAGTGGAATCTTCTTTGAATCCCACACCTCGATCAGATTGGTGTCAAGATCGACGGTGATGAAAGCCCAATGACCTCTCGCAATCACATGATCTAAATTAACAAATAATCTTGACAAAAAAGAGAAGTATAAAAACAAAGGTGGAGAACTCATACGCGAAGTTGTAGGGCGAAGTATCGTGGTTTTCCCATTCTTCACGAACTCTTCGAAAATTGGGACCAAGAGATTTAGCACCTCGTCCGGATTAACGATGATAAGCCCTTGATTGACTCGATGGGGTCAATGAAGCCTAAGTGTTTCCATTTCGCTTTATTGAAGCATAGCACCAAATTAACCGCATAAAAATATTCAAAGTTAAAAAAAATTAACGAGTTGGTGACTCGAAAGAGCATTACTTAGGATTTCATGTGTTTACGGTACTTACATAGTCCACAATGTCATGTGTTGTACGTCGAGGTTTTTTCCCACGATATAGCTGAAAAAGAGCCTCGTACTCGATGTCCACCCTCTTCTTCTTCGCATAGTAGTAGACTAGCTTCGGAGGGATAAGCCATAAATGCAAAATCCTGGTGCTCTGAGCATACGGCCATGTAATATTCGTGCAACTTATGCATCGGCGTGGGAAGATTTTTGTACTCTTCATCGGAGACCAAAGGTGATCCGTATTCAAACTTACGCGCCAATGGTGCCGTCCCAACTGAATCCCAATACATCTCCTCGATTGCTTCCCTGGTCATCTCTGGACATCTTTGGCACAATTCATCTATCTTACGTATATGCTCTTTGAACTCTTCGTCGGCCTTTTCATTATTGTACTTGTTACGGGTGTGCCTTTCATATTCATTCCTCTTCAAAGCCCGAGGAAAATCAGCGATGAGATTGAAAAAAGGTACATCTTGGGACTTGGGTATTCGGCTGTCCACGGTTCGTCCATCGGGTTTGTAGTGCTACCACTGAACGGCCTTTTGTTTTGCCATTGATCGCCATGGGCAGCATTAGAAACCGATGCCGAGGACCTTTTCCTTGACTGCCAGGATGTTGAAGTTGCTTGCGTCTGAGGACGACGAGAAGCTTGTCCTCTAGTCCCGGATGTAGAGCGACCGGGATTCGCTTTTCTCGCTCGGGTTCCTGGGGCAGTCTCCTGAGGAGGGGGAGGAGGAGGATTCTGCTGACGAGGTGGAGAAGGTGGAGGAGGAGGATGAGGAGGGGGAGGAGTCCGTTGACGTGGTGGAGTCTGCTGAGGCGGAGAAGGAGGAGGAGGAGGAGGACGGGGAGGAGTCCGCTGACGTGGTGGAGTCTGCTGACGAGGTGGAGGAGGAGGAGGCAAAGGAGCAGTAGGCTGCTGGCGCGGAGGAGAAGGAAGAGGATTCTGCTGATGCAGAGGAGACTCCTGATGAGGACGAGGAGAAGAAGACGGGGTTGATGGCAATTGAGGATGTCCCCTGCTCGGAGATGCTGAGTTGTGGGGCGAGGGTTCGCATTCGTCCTCTTCATCAGAGGACATCTTGTGCTCAAGCTTAATGAGGCGCTTGCTCCACACCACAACAAATCCTATGTTCTACTCAAGTTTTGGCATGTCCTCCGATGCAGGGTGGTCGATGGGTATCCTTCCGTACTTCTTCTTGAGTACCTTGTCAATGGTGACTTTGGCATACCCCGGCGGAATTGGGGTGCCTTTGATGGTCCCATCTAACATGGGTAAGGCTTGGCTGAGCGCCACCTTGTCTTTCGTCCATTGTTGCTTGATGTACAGCTTCACATTCACACGGTCAGTGATGCTATCGACCGGGTGAGGCACATCCACATCTGGTTCACCAACAGGGGTGAACCCACAACTGCTGCAACCCCGTACCTGCCCCACAGGTGCTTGTGGTCCTTGAGATTGTTGGGACGCAATTTCTCGTTCAACCTTCTCTTGAACTAGTTGATCTAGTTTGGAGTTCCATCAATCTTCCACCTCCTTAAGCATCTTGAGCGTCTCCTCCTCTCTTGCCTTCTTACTCCGGCTGCGGCTGCGATAAGTTTCCGCACCATCCGGGAAACCTAGCAACCAACTAACAACCCCGGCTCCTCTGGTGCGGCCACCATGCTCCTTGTTCCCGAGTGCTTGGGTGAGCACGTCGTTCTCCCTGTCAGAAGTGCGAGACCCTTGAATCACCTCCTCGGTTATCTCGGAGATCCTCGAGACGAGGGCACTCATGTCCGGATCATCTACGCCTTCACTCTTTGGATGATTTAAGACGCTAAAGCTCCCATCATTACCATGACGACACATCCTCGCGATACAGAACATTATAGATCTGGCCTGCCAATGGGCGGTCACAACCTCAACGCCAGCTTCAATAAGCTCTGACTGCTTCTCAAGTTCTTTTTGAAAAACATCCATAAGCTTGGCATATCCACGAGAGCCGCAATGATGATGAAATTTGTTTTTCGTCGAGTTCTCCTTATTCTGCGTGCTAAGGGTTTGGAACTCCTCGGAATCGCAGTGAGTCATGAACTCCTCCCAGTAGGGCCCCTGATAGGCCAACTTTGACTTACTACCAAAATTTGGTTCTTCACCACCAACGATATACTTCTTGTAACACTCACCCCTGAAAGTCTTGAAGCATGAGGACATTATTTCATAGGCTCTTTTCTGGGCTAAGGGTTTGTCATACTGATCTTCCACTGGGAATGTGAAATACTTTGGGAGCTCCTCGTTCCATATTTGGAACTTGATATTTTTGGGAACCACGGACGGGTCCGTATCTTTCCCCTACCAGTTATAGTACTTCAAGGGGACAAATTGCCTTACAAGGTTGCCGATGACCCCTGAGTACTTCTTCACAGATTTCTCTGGTGCAGAAGGGATACCGCGTCCATCATCGAATGTGGTGATCGGCAACTTGCCTTTAGGAAGTTGTGTCGGCCCTCGCTTGGTTACGACTCTAGTATTACCACCGCTTGCGCGGCTCACCGGTATGCGGTGGGTCGGTGACCAGCGAAGGAACCTGCTGGATACCACTGCTTGCCTGCGGCTCACCGGTATGCGGTGGGTCGGTGACCAGCGAAGGAACCTGCTGGATAGAACGTGTAAGTTAATACCCTGTCAATGCAGTAGTGGGTGTGCCTACGTCATCAAATGACACCTAAGTTACCCGGTTGCTTTGCTCTTCTTGCTCATCATGCGGGTTCAAATAAGTGCTCGGGCTCTCTTCTCCCCGCCCATGAGTAGCGGCCTCGTTGTCACCGACAACATTAGCCGCTTCATGCTCCATCTCGACTCTACGGCTACGAGGAATCGGTGATGAACCATGGATGTGAATTGACCGTGGTCGATCGGTCTTGTGGATCATATGACGAACCATGACACAATTTAGCGCTAAACTAATAACAAGACAATCCACAATTACATGCTAGTTTATATATTTGACCTACAAAAATGATGTACATATTTGACCTACAAATAGGATATATATCTATGACCTACAAGTGCCTACAAATCAGGTCCACACTAGCTTGCTGACCAAATTTCAGCCCATTTGGACTTATGGTTAAAGCTACACAAAATCCACAAGCTAGCAACATTAAACCCACATTAAATAGGCCTAAATTACTTTGGACTATGAAACATGTCCAATAACAAATTTGATCCTCCAATTATGGCTAACTATCAGCATAGAACATCACACAAAATTTATCAAGCTCAAATCCTAAGTAGAATTAAGATGGTGAATTTATTTGCTTATACTAGCTACTAGCACCCTCTAAAGCATCTCCAAAATCTTACAACATGAACAGGTTCGAGCATCGCGAGTTCACAAGTTAACAAGGTCGAATTGACCAAAGTTCGAGATCATTGCGGCATCGAAGCCTATAGAGGCATTACGTCGAACGGGTAGGGGGCGGGGAAGAGAGGAGCAAACCGCGTGAACAGAGATGGTGACCGCTTCCGCGCGCTCCTAGATACGTGTGAGGGTGGACGATGCTCCGGAGATTGTTGCACGCGGGGGCGGGGCGCGCGAGCTTCGGTGTGGCGGCGCGCGCCGGTGGTGCCCGGCGCCGGGCGCCGGTCTGGAATGGGGCCGCGGGTCGCGTGGCCGTCAGCGGAGGAGCGGGGCGGCAGAAGGCGACGTCGGTGACGGAGGAGGGCGTCGTCGAGGGCGGCGGACGGCGTCGTAGGAGGCGGCAGACGGCGTTGTTGGGGGCGGCGGACGGCGTCGAGGCTGCTCTGCAGAGTTGGGAAAGGGTGTGTGGTTCAAAAGACTTGTGAAATTTTCAGTAGCGCGCGCGCCCGCTTATATACCCAGTAGTTATCACTGCCGGTTTCTAAACAGCACCGGTAGTGATATGTATATCACTGCCGGCTCTAACGCAGAACCGGCAGTGATAAGTACATCACTGCCGAGGCTAAACGCGCCCCGAAAGTGATTACGTGTTGAGCCTTAATTAGGATAATTTCCTGTTTCGTACGAACAGATGAATTTACCACAGCGGTTAAGGCCGCGTCCTCTGACCTGTGAGGCCCGTGCTCGAGTCCTAATCTCTGCAAATTTTTTTGGGTTTTTAATTATTTTACAAATTTCAAAGAAAAACAGTTAAACATATGAAGTAGTGAATAAAGGAGTTATCCTCTCTGAGCGAAGTGGTTAAGGCATAAATGTTTGATCTGCTGGACCCGCGTTCGAGTCGCGGTGGTGTCAAAATTTTTTGAAAATTTTTAGTTTTCAAAATAACATCACCGCCGGTGTCAAATGTGGCACCGGCAAGAGTGATGATTATTTATTGAAAATACTAGATATATTAGTAATAAATAGAAAACTGTGTATTCCCATGTCAAATTGGCTTCAAATTTTTTCTAAGCACATAAACGGTAAACTAAGTCCCCACACATGATCTTAGTTTTTTTCTATAGATTTGACATGGTTTGACCATGTTTGACTTGGTCAAATCTTGGATTTTTATGATAATCCACTTTGACCCGGCCCTAGATGGCCTCGAATGCAAAAGTGATGAACACAAGGTTTGTCACACTCATCATGATAAACATTTGGTGTAATGGTCAACTCTTCATTTGACAGAGTTTGTACCACTAAAACTTTGAATTTTTGAATTTTGGCACCTCGTATCCAGTATTTGAAACCCTAGATGGTCTCAAACTGAAGTGTCTTGAATACCAACTTTGGTCCACTCATCATGAACTACATTTCATACAAAGGCCATTTTTGCATCTGACAAAGTGTTAGGAAAGTGTAGCTCCAAATCCACACGTGCCACATACACTTCCATAAAGTCCATGTGAGATTCAAGAATTTGTGACCGGTGTTGGGTAGCACTGTCTCAAATGCAAAAGTGGCCTATCTATCAAATGTGTATCTTGATGAGTTATATCACCCTTGTATTCAGATGTTTTCCATCTGAGGTCGTTTGGTGCCTCAATTTGACCATGTTTGACTTGGTCAAATTTTGGATTTTTTTGTGATAATCCACTTTGACCCAGCCCCAGATGGCCTCAAATGCAAAAGTGATGAACACAAGGTTTGTCACACTCATCATGATCAACATTTGGTGTGATGGTCAACTCTTCATTTGACAGAGCTGGTACCACTAAAACTTTGAATTTTTGAATTTTGGCACCTCATATCCAGTATTTGAAACCCTAGATGGTCTCAAACTGAAGTGTCTTGAATACCAACTTTGGTCCACTCATCATGAACTACATTTCATACAAAGGCCATTTTGCATCTGACAAAGTGTTAGGAAAGTGTAGCTCCAAATCCACACGTGCCACATACACTTCCATAAAGTCCATGTAAGATTCAAAAATTTGTGACTGGTGCTGGGTAGCACTGTCTCAAATGCAAAAGTGGCCTATCTATCAAATGTGTATCTTGATGAGTTATATGACCCTTGTATTCAGATGTTTTGTCGTTTGGTGCCTCAATTTGACCATGTTTGACTTGGTCAAATCTTGGATTTTTTGTGATAATCCACTTTGACCCAGCTCTAGATGGCCTCAAATGCAAAAGTGATGAACACAAGGTTTGTCACACCCATCATGATCAACATTTGTCACACTCATCCAATTTGATCATGTTTGACTTGGTCAAATCTTTGATTTGTGTGATAATCCACTTTGAGGTCACAAATTTCACTGCCGGCTCCAACGAAGAACCGGCAGTGATAAGTGCATCACTGCCGGGGCTACGGGCGCCCGAAAGTGATTTCTTGTGGCGCCCACCGGTCAATTAGACTAATTTCTGTTTCGTACGAACAGGCGTCTTTACCACGGCGGTTAAGGCCGTGTCCTCGGCTGTGAGGCCCGCGCTCGAGTCCTAATCTCTCGCAAATTTTTTCACGTTTTTATTTATTTTACAAATTTCACGGTTAAACATATGAAGTAGTGAATAAAGCAGTTATCCTCTCTAAGCGCAGTGGCTAAGGCATAAATGTTAGATCCTCCGGACCCGCGTTCGAGTCGCGGTGGTGTCAAAAATTTTACATATATTTATTTA
Organism: Themeda triandra; assembly: GCA_018135685.1. NCBI lineage: Eukaryota > Viridiplantae > Streptophyta > Magnoliopsida > Poales > Poaceae > Themeda > Themeda triandra. Next base: position 160,231 of record JAENPR010000629.1, read on the forward strand.
GAGAGAGTACATTGATAGAATACAAAATAAATAAAAATTATAAAATTACATATACAATAACAAAGACATATTTTTCTTCACCGTCAATGTTATCATCCATGTGTATCAACACATTATAATTTGACCACTTGCTTTCGTCCTCGGTTGTGGCCTACTTGCCATCTCTAGCGCAGCGGCAAGGGTCGGATGCAGGCAGCGGCAAGGGTCGGATGCAGCTCGAACCGCACCGGCAGGTACTCCTCGATGGGGCAGTCGTACCGCGACCCAGAGAAATGCGCGACCAACTCGTTCATAAACTTCTGGCGTCGCCTTCGAGTACTAACACCACCCTAGGAGAAAATTCCACAAAGCCCGTCAATCTCATAGCACCTCAAATGAACGCATGCCACTGCAGAGGTACACTTCAAGGAATGAATGTACTGTCTACAACACATACGATTCACAGAGACCCAGAGAATCCAGCTTGTGGGACGGCTCTGTCAATCTCACCGGGCACCCCAACATGCGGCTCAGCTCATCTTCTGTAGCATTCTTCTAGCACCACTTGTGTGCACTATTTTGGTGGACTACTATAACAGATGCCGATATCTGTATGTGGAGGGTTTTCTCCCAAAGGGAACCCATGTATTTGGAAAACTAGCAAACAACTAGAGAAAGAGGGAGGAAAGGGATCACAAACTCAGATAGAGGTTTCAAGCACGATGGCCATTTTATAGCCCCCATGTTGTCGTGGTAGGTGGGAGCAGTGCTCTTGCTGTATTGATCAGAGGGGGCAGAGATAAATTTTTTAAAAAAACAATCTCTACATTATATCAGCATCGGCGCTGGATGGAGCGGCGGCGATGGGCTAACGGCATTTTTTTAAAAAAAAGCGCCCGATCCATCACCGCCGGCGCCTTCCACAAGCCGGCGTGATAGACCAATGGCATTTTTTAAAAGCGCGCCCGATTCATCACCGCCGGCGCCTTCCACAAGCCGGTGTGATAGATCCAACGGCATTTTTAAAAGGCACGCCCATGCCATTACGTCGGTTTGTGGAAGGAGCTGGCAGTGATCAATACAACGGCATTTTTTAAAGGGGAGCCCACTGCGGCCACAGGCTCACATCACTTCCGGCCTACCGCAGTGGTCTGATCAAGGACAGTACCCGCCAGCGTTGGATTTGAATCCGACGAGCATCATTTTTTAAAATAAAAAAATAAAAAATGGGAGCAAAATAACATAAAGATTTGTAACAAAAAACAGAAACCGAACCTGTGACCACGATCGAGTCCAGCGGTTTTTTTTTTTAATTTTTTAGTTTTATATATATATCCTTTGCCGGCTATTGTTAAAAGCCGGCGGTGACGTCCACGCCTATAAATACATGGCAAACATCCGGGGCATATGCCTCGCCTTCTTGTGTTCATTTTTTCTCTCTCCATCTTGGCTAGTTCTCTAGGCTAGTTTGCTAGTTTTTGTGAAGATGGCCTCTCGTGGGAGAAAGCCTTTCACATACAGATATTGTTACGCGTTGTACTCCACCACAATGGTGCACACAATAGGTGCTAGAAGAATTCTACTGATATAGCAATGCCGGATGTTGGGGTTTCCGGCGAGGCTCTTGAGAAGTGCTTGCACTTATGTGCTTGCATTCGACGCCCGCGCGGTATTGTCTCTTCAAGCCGGAAGGGGCCATACAGTCATGTATCCCCGCCGAAAGCCTCGAACCAAGAGCAAGAAGGGAAGGATTGCGGCATTCCCTGATTGCCTCCGATAAGCATTGCTCTAACCACCTCGCTTTATCTATGCTAGCAAGGATGCTAGAAGAATACTACTGAGGTGGTTAAATTATAATGTGTTGATACTCATGGATGGTAGCTTTGATCTCGTATGAAAATAGGTCTTTGTTATCGTATATGTAATTTTGTTGTAAGGTCTTTGTTATCGTATATGTAATTTTTTTATTTGTTTTATCTTGTACTCTTGTGCTCTATCTAAATAAATATTTTGTTATCGTTAACAAAACATATATGTACTCAAGCATAGAGTTTACTATATAAATGTATAAAAAATAAAAAAGTAGATATAACCATAATTCATTATATTATATAATAATATTAAGATAAATAGATATTACATATCTTGATCTAAAAATTAGTAGAAATTACATATATAATATAATATTACATATCTTGATCTAAAAATTAGTAGAAATTACATATATAAGTAGATATAACCATAATCCACCACCGCGTCGCGCGGTCCACCGCCGTGAGGATCAAGGATCCACACCAAGGTCCTTCAGTGCCGCCTCCAGCGCAGCCACACGGTCGTTAGCGTCGGCGAGCATGCGCCGCAGCTCCACCGACTCTTCCTCGGCAGCGGCTCGCGCCGCATGCTCGGCATGCAGCCTCTGCCGCAGATTGAGGGCCTCCACCTCGGCAGAGTGGCGCCTACGCCGCTCATCGGCGACTTAGGCGCGCAGGCCGGCGATTCGCTCCGCCGGTGGGGGGGCTCTGGTGGCCGAGATCGTGGCAAAGAATTGGCGGCCCCTCTCGCCGGATGCTCCGCCCTCACGGCCGTCGTTGGGAGCGCCGCCGTTGGGAGCGCCGTTGTCAGACGCCATGAACACGAATGTGGAAGAAGAGGATGAAGGGAGAATGAGGAGGCGCCGGATTTTCCCCTGGCCGGCGGTTTAAACACGAGTGTTGAAGAAGAGGACGAACGGGAGAATGAGGAGGCGCCGGATTTTCCCCTGGCCGGCGGTTTAAATAGGTTTCTTGAAATACACATCACTGCCGGCTTGTAATAAGACCCGGCAGTGATATGTATAAAAATATAAAAAAAGTCTAAAATTTTGAGGCAGCCTGGACTCGAGCGCGGGTCGCAGGTTCCAGAGCGCGCGGCCTTAACCGCTGGGACAAAGAGGGGAGATCGAAAGAGTGGAGCAGTATAGGTTACTTAACCGCACATAGCCGTCTCTATCATCACTGCCGGATCGTAACAAGAACCGGCAGTGAAAAGTTGGCGGGGACGAACGGCCAAATACCCGCTTCGTCTTCCTTGCCGCGCATTGATGGCGGTGTGGCGGTGCGATACGCCACCGGCGATGGTGGCCTTTGAGTCCCCTGCCGATGGCCTTTATAAATCGGCCTCCTCGGCTGCATTCTCCTCCCACCTTCCTCTCTTTCTCTCCATATCCTCTCGATCTTCTCTCCTTCGTCCGTCATGGAGTCCGGCGGCCGTGGCGTCGGTGGTGGCCGCAGCGGTGGTGGAGACGGAGCCGGACGCCGGGGACGGCGTTTTATGCACCCGTCGACCTCCTCCCCCGGCCGCCAAGTCCGCGCGCCGGAGAACCAAGTCCTCCCCCTGCGCGCGCAGCTTGCCCAAGAGCGGAGCTGGCGCAGGACGGCCGAGGAGGCGCTGCAGTGGAGCGCGCGCCCGCGCGGCGGCCGAGGAGGAGGAGGCCGCCATCCTCCGCGATGCGCGGCGGCCGAGCGACGGCCCGCGCGGCTGCCGAGGCGGAGGAGGAGGCTGCTCGCAGCCAACTCGAGGCGGCGGGCCCCCGTTAGGCGGCGGCGGGACGGTGGCGCAGCGAACGTCGAACGCCGCCGCCATTTTTTTATTAGTTTTTTTATTTACTAGAAATTTTAATTATGTAATGAAAACCTTATCATATTATCTATATAATGAATTTCTATTTCTACGAGTTTCGTTTTTTTATTTATTTTATTATTATTTTGTTGCCCTCTTGTTCTTGGGGAAGAGGAAGGAGAAAGCGGCGGTGTGCTGTCGGGCGGCCCTTTGCCGGCTCTCGCCAGACACCGCGGCGATGAGTCCATGCTGCCGGTCTCGGCTAGAGCCGGCGGTGATATCTGCCCATCTAATCACTGCCGGCTCTAGACACGCGCCGGCAGTAATATACTCATCACTGCCGGCGCTAGACACGAGCCGGCAGTAATATCCTCATCACTGCCGGTGCCTTCGCTGCCTGACGCGAGTCAGGCTCCGTCGAGCTTGGCACCGGCGGTGATGAGTCATCACTGCCGGTTTCGCCATTTCCAGCGGTGATACGGTGGGCAGTGTTGTGTAAATCTGCAGTAGTGATTGTCCACTGTCCTTTCGTTTCTGCACGTGTCAATAATATAATTCTTCACATGTTTGTGCGCTAACAGCTGGCATCATAGTGGAAATCTTAAGTGCCATCACATCTTATAGGTGCAAAAAGAAAGATATCCAACATTTGCTGTTCCCTTTTTGAGTAATAGATTTTTTTTTTTCTTTAGTTATGCTTATGCACCAAGATCCAAGAATAAGCGGCTCCAAGGCCACTAGAGTCTCGATCGATGTAGGCGAAGGTTTTAACTTTTTTAGGCATCAGCTCTAAATAAAGTCGTGAAGGCATGTAAATATATGGTAAAAAGTAACTATTTTATAGCATCTCGTTTTCTAAAGTTTGGTCACATTAATTCGCCAAAGAAGACTACCTCTATATGCCTGTTCTAGAAAAGAGAGATTATACTACCTTTATATGTTTTTATTTCCTTTTTGCAATGGACGATGGGCGTGTTTAGTTGGGACTATGAGTCAAACAGTTATGACTCATCGTCCATCTGAGCCCCGAACGTGAAAAAAAAAATCTAACAACACCTAAGAATGATGATAGTCAGGCCAGTTCACAACCAAACAAGCCCATAATGCTCTATTAAAGAATATTTGTGTTCATCAAAGACAATGGTTGCATTATAGTGCCCATTCTACTTACTAAAATGTGTTAATTAATTTTGACTCTACTCCCTCGGTCGAAATGGAATATTTTCAGATATAGGTTTCATATCCAATTACATTTCATGATTAATCTAATGTTACTTATTCGATGAATTAAATGCTAATATTATTTTTGTACAGATTTGATTAAATTTGAATACATTTGGCTTTTTAGAAAGTGAGAATTATATTTCTTTTGGAGAGGCTCTGATAGAACAAAAAAGGGTGGCAATTGGGCAGCCTGGCCAATGGTCACAAAGCCCAAAGAGAAAGGAGGTTTGAGTGTCCTTAACCTTAATGTCCAGAATGATGCATTGCTCCTGAGGCACCTACACAAATTCTATAATAAAATGGACATCCCCTGGGTGAAGCTAGTTTGGTCCAGATATTATGAGGACAAAGTACCACATGCTAGTAGAGAGGTTGGTTCCTTCTGGTGGAAGGATATACTGAGGCTCAATATTTTGTTCAGAGGTATAGCTCGGTGCACCATTGGGGAAGGCACGATGGTCACCTTCTGGGAGGACCTTTGGTTAGATGGAGTGCTAGCTCATCGATTTCCCAGGTTATTCTCTTTTGCCAGAGATACAAATATAAGTGTCAATGAGGTTATGTCTGCAGAAGACCTTGATAGCCTGTTTTTCCTCCCACTATCACAAGAAGCATTTGAAGAGCTGGAAATGCTTACTGCTGTTCTCTCAACACAAACCTTTGATGATCAGAACACTGATGTCTGGACATATCAATGGGGCTCCACCAAATATTCATCAAGGAAATTTTACAAGCTAGCTTTCCAAAACATACCAGCCCACCCCATATTCACATGGCTCTGGAAGTCTAATTGCACACCAAGAGTAAAGTTTTTTGCTTGGCTGGTTCTAGTAGACAGATTAAACACCAAGGTGATGCTGAAACGAAGGAACCTGTATGATGAAGAAGAAGATGCATATTGTGTTCTGTGCACTGAAGCCATCGATGAGGAGTGGGATCACCTCTTCTTCAGATGCTCTTTTTCAAGAAGATGTTGGGATAAAATTGGTATACAATGGAACAATAGTCTGAGCCTACATTCAAGAGTGGCACATGCACGGCAGCAACAAAACCTGCCATTTTTCATGGAGATAGTGGTCATTGCATCTTGGGAAATCTGGAAGATTAGAAATGATAGAGTGTTCAATAATGGGGAGTTCATGTTAGCACTTGGTTTAGAAATTTTAAGACTGATTGTTTACTTCAATCACTTCGTTTCAAGGATGATCTTAGATCAACCTTTTGCGTTTGGCTAGATGCTTTTAGTTAATCACCATGTAAGTTCTCCTGTAACTTTTATTTTATATATATATAAATAGAAAATGAAGTGCTGTGGGGATCTTCCCCACAGTTTTTGCCTTCAAAAGAATTATATTTCTTTTGAGAGGTGTAGGTACAGCACAGGAACAGTAGAGAGAGAGAAGTGAGTTTTTTTTTTTTTGAAAGATCCGAGAATGCATTTGTTCCGGCATATATTAATAAGAAGAAGATTGACCCATTTTATAAGGAAAACCGGGCCCGAAAACCATACACCCCACGCTACACAACCGGGAGAAACGACAACCCCGAAGAAGATACAAGACCGGAGTTCCTGAAAAGCCAAGAAGGTCATCGTTGCCCAGCACGAGCAAAACGCAAGTGCAGCTCCGACTTCCAACCATGGCCTTTCGAACACTACCGAGCCGAAAAAACGATCCACAATAACGCCTTCAGGAAGGTTATGACGTTCGAAGCGCCGCCGTCGCTTATCCATACGGGACCGGGTTTTCACCCGTGGACAAAAATAGGAGACGACGCCCTTAACAGGGGAAACGATGCCCGCAGGCGTCGCCGTCGCGAGGCTTTCGCCCAAACACCCCAGCTTCGCATCTCGGCCCAGAATCCAGGTCCAGCAAGTCGCCACCGTTGTCGCTGCCAGTCGTCTTGCAGAAACCTTGCTAGAGGGGCAGCGACGCGCCGGCCGCGTCTGCAGCCGCAAAAGCTGCGTCGGTCCACCCCCACCGGCAAGGCGACGTGCCGAAAAACCAGCCTTCGCTACGCCGCACGCGTGTCCGCCTGCCGCACGCCAACGCCGACATCTTCATCTTGACCACGGCCGCAACCCGCAGCTGCCGCAGCTAAGGCCATCGGGGAGGGACGGAAGAAGGAAACCGACTCCAACGCCCGCTCGACCCAGCCCCGACGCTCGAGCTGCCCGCCGCCACCGCGGCCGCCGCCGACCGCCCATCGGCCGTCGGCGCGAGGCCTCAACCGGCGCGGTCTCGACCTAGCCACGGCCGACCCGCACACGCACGAGCCGCCGGCCGCCAAACACCGGTCTTGAAGAAGATCACCGCGCCAGCGCGCTGAAGGACGCCCTCAAGAAGAAGATCATCGGCGCCGCGCCGCGCCCGCCCGGGCCCGGATCCGGCCCGCGAACACGGAGGACCCGAAGCCCGGCGGCCCCCACCATGCCGAGCTTACGGCGCCGCCTCAGCCCAAGAGCCGCCGGATCCGGTCGCCCGGGCTCGGGAGAGGAGGTCGTCTCCCACCGGCGCCGCCCGACGACTGGGGCCGCCGGATCCGGCCGCCCGGGCTGGTAGAGGAGGACGGCGCGCTGCCTCGCGTGGGGGGGACCGACGGAGGGCCGGCGGAGGAGCTCGCCACCACCGCCAACACCTCGCCTGCCGGGCCCCCGCCGGCGCCGCCGCGGTCTTGCACAGGCGGCCGCGCCGAGCCCCACGCGGCTTGGGAGCGGCGGCGCCCACCTCGGCCCACGATGCCCTGCGCCGCCACATCTGACGGAGGAGAGCCCCGCCGCCGCCATCCCGGCCGGCCGCGCGGCCTTGTCGGCGGCCTGCTCCGGCGGCGGCGCGGCAGGAGAGGGGAGGGAAGGTTGGAGCTCGCGGCGGCTAGGGTTTCCTCCCTAGTCGCCTGCGTGGGGCGACCGGGAGGTTTTGAAACGTGCTGAGTCCCTTGGTGAGAGAGAGAGAAGTGAGTGAGAGCTGAGTTGGGACGGATCTTTGGGGCTTCAACACATGTGGTGCGAAAGGGTCTTTTTGTTTTTAACTTGGTGCGAAAGGGTCTTCGTTCAATAGAGAAGGAAATCTGCATCTGGCCCGGTCCCATTGCTGCGATTCTCGTGTCCCAAACTCCCAACACAGTTAGGACGAAGTCTTCAGGTCTTGGTCTAAGTCAATTGTCGTCCCTGAACGAAGGCTTAATAAGTCTCGATCACCTGAGCATCAAGCACGCACGGTGGTACACAGCAGGTAGGTCGGTCCAAGTCAATGTCTGCGTGTGGATGGCACTGGTTCCCTGGTGCCAAGGTAACTTGCACTGCACTGGCCGATGCAGTCTAGGCATGAGCCATGGTCCATGGAGGAGCACTGTGTCACGGCGACAGATGCACAGCAACTTGTGTATGGTGTCGGTCCGACGATGACGGAGCACAAAAAATGCCGAACCGAAGAGTACGCAACGCCGGTGGTTGCGCGCGGACGTCAGGCCGTATGACGATTGACGCCGCTGCCGCGCCTCCCGGGCACTGGCACTGGCCTGGGCGTCGCCGTCACGACGACACGCTGACGGCGACCCTGAAAAGGCGGCACACAAGTGGAGCCGCCCACGCGAAACAGACGCGTGAAATGCAAATATGCAAATGCAATGCGATGCAAAGGTATGTTGTTTTGGCTTGGCGTGCGTCAGTGTGTGCGATGCAGATTGGCAGGACCAGGACCAACCGACCCAGCCAGCAGAAAAGGTCAGGTCCCAAGAGGACGGAAACGACGAGGGCGGCTCGAAACCTGGCCCCGGTGTTCCGATGCAACGCACCTGCGTAGTGCCTCAATTATCGCCGGCAATAAAATCCTTACAGATTACAAGGGTTAAATCGTTATGACCAGAATCCGGAGAGTTGACTTGCCGATTAATTGCCACAATCGCAATTCACAAACAAACGCCAAAACTTTAAAAAGCACCAACTCGGCAATGTCAAAGCATGATGACCATCACTAGGGCGACGCGTCCCGACCTGCACGAAGAGATCAGCGTCCACAAGCAAGAGATTCAGCAAGCGCTACTGTTCCCCGTCTGACGAGCGACGAGCGAGTGAAAGGACCTCATCAGACTTAGTACAGGGTTGGCGAGAGTATTGTCGCGCCCTGAAAAAGGTACAGTGCGGACTTGGAGAGAACTGAACAGTCGTCGTCATGACGATCTGATCCAAGGACCACGGCACAATTTGGACGAGATTAAGCCACTCGTCCCGAGCTGTAGCGTGCAAACAAGCTCCAACTTTGCGGCGTCACAGGTACGGTGCGGCTCTTCCGTATTGCTGATGCGGGATCAGTAGGAGTGCACTGTCGTGCAGTCCACACTTATCCAGTTAATTATCCTCTTTGTGTATATTGTGATGTAAGGGCACAGCCACAGCGCGAAATCAATGCCATTGTGGCCATGTCAGCTATTCAGCTTGTGATTTTACAGGGTTAACTCACGCCGGGCGGTTTCTGTTTATATACTTGAGCATTTGCTAGTTAACCATGTTAGTGCCTAACCTGTCTTCGACTTGCATCAGAAGTCCACATACCACTGTAAGTCGCTTTGACTTATAATTAGTCAAAGTTAAAGTGACTTACAATTTAGAATGGAGGAAGTACATCATATCTATAATTAGTCAAAGTTAAAAATGTTTGCCTTAGAATGACACTCTTTATAGACGGAAGGTGTTCTGTAAATACATACTCCGATCCTTGTTTTGTTTGCAAAAAAATATCATTCTACATACTCAAACTATATTAAATTTAACGATATATATTTTTATTAAAAAACATATTTATAAATTGAAAGAGATAAATGCATTTAGCTAGTATGATGAATATTAGTGTACTTTCTATAAATTTAATCAAATTTAACAATATTTTACAAATATTAGCTAGTTCTGTTGAGTGGTAGCATCCTAGACATGTCGTGTGTGCTAGCGCTAGGACATTACTACTACATTATCGATCAGGTCGTGTTTTTTTCACGAAATGGCATATACGCCCATATTTCGTTAAGAGGACAGAAACCGTTAATCCATCCGGTCGTGTTCATGGTCCACTTGGAGTCATCGCCGTTTGAATAGAGTGGACAGAAACGGTTAATCCATCCGGTCGTGTTCATGGTCCAATTGGAGTCATCGCCGTTTGAATAGAGTGTCCACATAAAAATGGTGTGGATGCTATGAGATCCCTGCTAGGCACGTAATTGATCTCTAGCCCTAGGAGCTGCTGTACTCACTACGTGAAAATCCTTCAAAGGGAGCGCTTGGCAATTTGTTGTAGGGGCGGCTCGTGATGTAGCCGCCCCTACAGTGGCTGGCGCTTGAGGGAGCTAAGGGCGGCTGGTGATCCAGCTTCCGCCCTACAAATGGTTTTTCACAAAATTAGTTAAAACGAGGCCCGAATGACCTCAAATGAAAAACTTTTAAATACAAGATAGTTACATCTCATCAAGATACTCATTTCATACATAGAACACTTTTGCATTTGGAAAAGTTTTAGTAAACTCTTGTCACGGGATTTGAAAATCCAAGGCGAGACATGGTCAACCCTAGTCAAACGAGGTACCAAATGACCTCAAATGAAAAACTTTTGAATACAAGATAGTTTTATCTCATCAAGATACATATTTCTTATATAGAACATTTTTTCATTTGAGGAAGTGTTGGTAAACTCTAGTCACAAATTTTGAATCCCACATGAGACTTAATGAAACTTAAATGCGGGACGAGTGGATTTAGAACTACACTTTCGCAACGCTTCGTCAAATGCAAAAATGACCTTTGTATGAATTGTTTGTCTTGATGAGTGGATCAAACTTGATGTTCATGACTTTTCGAGGTGGGCCCGTCTAGGGGGTCGAAAACCCGCGTCTAGCCGCGAAAAACTGAAGTTTCAAAGTTTGAGTGGTCCAAACAATCTCAGATGAAAAGGTGACCATTGGAGAAAATATGTCTTGATTAGTGGATCAAACTTGATGTTCATCACTTTTGCATCTGAGGCCATCTAGGGTCCGGTCAACGTGTATTTTCCGAAAAAACAGAGGTTTGACTTGGTCAACCTAGGTCAAACGAGGCCCTGAATGACCTCAAATGAAAAACTTTTGAATACAAGATAGTCTCATATCATCAAGATACGTATTTCATATATAGAACACTTTTGCATTTGGAAAAGTTTTAGTAAACTCTTGTCACAGAGTTTGAAAATCCAAGGCAAGACATGGTCAACCCTAGTCAAACGAGGGACCAAATGACCTCAAATGAAAAACTTTTGAATACAAGATAGTTTTATATCATCATGATACATATTTCATATATAGAACATTTTTGCATTTGAGGAAGTGTTGGTAAACTCTAGTCACAAATTCTTGAATCCCACACATGAGACTTAATGAAACTTCATGCGGGACGAGTGGATTTAGAACTATACTTTCGCAACGCTTCGTCAAATGCAAAAATGACCTTTGTATGAATTGTTCGTCTTGATGAGTGGATCAAACTTGATGTTCATGACTTTTCGAGGTGGGCCCGTCTAGGGGTCGCCGTGTCTAGCCGCGAAAACGAATTTTCAAAGTTTGAGTGGTCCAAACAATCTCGAGATGAAAAGGTGACCATTGGAGAAAATATGTATCTTGACGAGTGGATCAAACTTGCTGTTTATCATTTTTGCATACGAGGCCATCTAGGTACGAGTCAACGTGTATTTTCCGAAAAAACAAAGGTTTGATTTGGTCAACCTAGGTCAAACGAGGCCCTAAATTACCTCAAATGAAAAAATTTTGAATACAAGATAGTTACATATCATCAAGATACATATTTTATATATAGAACATTTTTTCATTTGAGGAAGTGTTGGTAAACTCTCAAATTCTTGAATCATCGAGCACTTAATGAAACTTCACGGGACGAGTGGATTTAACTACACTTTCGCAACGCTTCGTCAAATGCAAAAATGACCTTTGTATGAATTGTTCGTCTTGATGAGTGGATCAAACTTGATGTTCATGACTTTTCGAGGTGGGCCCGTCTAGGGGTCGAAACCCGTCTAGCCGCGAAAAACTGAAGTTTCAAAGTTTGAGTGGTCCAAACAATCTCAGATGAAAAGGTGACCATTGGAAGAAATGTTTATCTTGATGAGTGGATCAAACTTGCTGTTCATCACTTTTGCATCGAGGCCATCTAGGGTCCGGTCAATGTGTATTTTCCGAAAAAACGAGAGGTTTGACTTGGTCAACCTAGGTCAAACGAGGCCCCGAATGACCTCAAATGAAAAACTTTTGAATATAAGATAGTTGCATCTCATCAAGATACGTATTTCATACATAGTACACTTTTGCATTTGGAAAAGTTTCGTAAACTCTTGTCCATGATTTTTGAATTTTACACAGATTTCGTAAAAATCCGAGGCGAGACTTATATATAACTTTGTCATAAAATTGGAATCTACTACTCTAAGATTTAACTATGTCAAACATTCCATCTAAGATTTGAGTAAACTATAATTTAAAATTATAAATATATGATAAACATAATTATATATATAATAGTTTAAAATTTTGATATAAATATATCATATATTAAATAGGTATACATATATATTTATTTCCTTCTACAAATTACTCTGAACCGGCCCAAGCAGGCCCAAACCGACGACCCACTAGGCCCAACTTCGGGGGACATATATATAATGCAAACCCTAAATCCCCACCCCGCCTCCTCCCTCCCCACATCCCTACCCTTCCCGGTCTCGTGCTCGTCGCGAGCTCCCGCTCCATCTTCGGCCGCGGCGGCGCGGCCCTGCCCTTCCCGGCGCGCCTCCCCGAGCAGCAACGGGCCCCCCTCCTTCTCCTCTTCCTCCTTCTCCATCTTCCTCCTCTCTTGGCTCCGCGCACGCGTGCGGGAGGCAAGGGCGACGGCATCCCGAGCAGCAACGCGTGCTGATTCCGGTGCGTGTGCAAGGCATCGCCTCATCCCCGGCCTTCGCCTCCGCGCGGGCATCTCGCGCTGCCTCCTCTCGTCGCCGGCGTGCTCGGGACGCCGTGCCCGCTCGGGCCTCGCCCCGCCCGTGCGCGCGCGGTTTGTTCCCGAACCGTCGCTCGAGCTGTGGGTGATGGACGACCGGATCCAGGACCTCCACGGCCGGATCCAGGACCTCCGTGTCCGGATCCGTTCGTCTCCCCACTGAATCGGGCCAGTGGCATCCTCCCGGGGTTCGGCGGCGGCCGCTGCGGGGAGCCTGTGCGGAGGTGGGTTCAAGGGCACTCATCTGGCTCCTGCAAGACCTCGGAGGAGCTTTGCCGCACCTGCAGGCGTCCGAGCATGGCGGCCGTGGCTCAGGCGGCCGGCCCCCGACGCAGCAGCTTGGCGACGGTGGCCCTCTGCACAACAACGACGCTGACCAAGGTGAGGACCCAAGCACCTCTATTCTGCCTCACTTTCGTCTCACCGTTCTTCTATGCTGAACTCCTAATTTCTGATGAATGGATCAATCGACGGATGTTGAGATGCTGGTTTGGTCACTCCGTGTCTGAGGCGAGTGAACAGGTTGTTACTCTACTGCCCTCTACTGCTTGTGCTCATCCCCACGACTGCAGCTTGTGCTCATGTTTTTCTTATGAAAAGCGTTGAGTGGATGCAGGAAGGTCCAGTGGAGTTCCAGCTATGGGTGCTGCTGTAGAAGGGCATTCCGTGTTCTTATTCCATTTTGTTCTAATTGTCCTTGAGATTAGTAGCTATTTTAGATCTTGACTGGTCTCTAACAGGCTGATTATTACTTTACTGTGATGTAGGTGGCTTTGTTGCTAGGTAGCTGCTAAAAAAAAATGCTTCGGCTATATTGTCAGCAAGGTAAATAGATGGCATAAAAAACCTAGATAGCTATATTGTCAGCCTTGTGACCTGTTTGATATCCAATTGGTAGCAGCATGGATTAGTAAGGACATGAAGGAAGTCTCTTTGATTGACATATTGTCAGATTAATACTTACAGTTATATCAAACAGTGCAGTTCTTATTACAGTTGCTGGCTTGCTGCCAAATGAAATTAGTTCATATTGTTGTTTTGTCAACGATGGACAATGATTAGCTTTAGTATTCTTCCTCTGTGAACAAGGGAAATCCAAAGTACTGTGTTGTTTTTTTTTTTTCATTTGTGGTGTCTCCTTTGTCCTAAATGTGTTGGACAGGTACTGATATATGCTCTGCAGGTAGAATATTTGGGGAGGTGCCTTCTTCGTGATGTTTGATGTAATGTTGCTCCTCACTACCTCTCCACCAGCGTGGTCTGCTAGCCAACAACTTAAGGTTGGCACCATTCCTTTCTTGCATCTCTTGTTGCTTTGTTTTGGAAAAGATGTCCATGTAGCTACTTTCTCCATTTTACTCAGCAGGCAAAGATTTAGTTTGTTTACCAGGCTGCATATCTGTGGCTACAAAATGTGTTGTTTAATGCCAGACCCTCACTTTCAGCTTAGTAGATTAGCATTTTAGCCTTACGCCTGTAAACTTTGTTTTTGAGATGCCTATTTTAACTTTCAGCAATAATTCCTCTATACCTAATAACCTAAAAGCAATAATTCCTTTACAGATTTTGTTATGATCTGTCTAATCAGTCCTAGATGGGGGCTATGAAAATAATCAATGCTTTTCTACCCTTCATGTTCTGGTTCAATGAAATTGGCATGCATGGTCACTAAATACATGACTTAGGTTATTTAATTTCCTCAGTCCTCACAGCTTGTCGCTTATGCCACTTGCACTCTACTATAATGAGGTTTGATAGGGGGTCAATTTGGTATAATGATAGCATATACAAGACCTGAAATTCATAAGAACACTGTTGGTAAGGACACTGAAGTTTATATTCTACCTGATATCATAATACATTGCCTATTATCAACAAATTGATATACAAGAACTGAAATTTTTAGGCCACTTCTCTGTATCTGGTACAGGCACATAAGTCATAGGGTACAGTGTCTATTGTTGGAAAGTCTCTGAAGATGCAAAATCCAGTGTCTAAGTGTGACCTGCCTGAACAATCATGATTTGGAGCCTGGCAAAGACTTATCCAAGTAATTTAATTTTCATTTCACTATTAGGAATCTGATGGCTTCTGCTAATGCTTATACATAAGGAATAAGGATAATAAGTAGCACTATGTTTCTGAAACTAGTGTATTAACCACTTAGCATGTGCCACAAATATGCCTCGTTTGCATTTGTTCTTGTAAAAAGGTCAGATTTATATTGCTTACCTAATTACCTGTACTTAGCTAGTTTCCATTAAGTGATCTAAATCAGTCCAATGTTCTGGTTCTAATTTTTGTCAATTCTATAGGATATCATTCAGCAAACACAAGAGTTGATTGTGGAAGAGTGCACCAGTCATCTTTTGGTCTAAGTTATTTTCCATCTACTTTTGTTGGTTCATCGTGCTAGTAGGATGGATCTAGCTAGAGTAGTGGAAATCTGAATTTTATTTGTAAAGAATGTGTTTCCTGAACTGCACAAACTATGAATGAATGATCTTCTAAGTTTACTTCTACTCTTTGTATATTTGGATGATGGCTGTGACATTGAAGTCCAATGAATTCTGATTATATATATATATATATATATATATATATATATATATATATATATATATATATATATATATATATATATATATATATATATATATATATATATATATATATATATATATATATATATATATATATATATTCTACACTGGGTGTAGAATAGCTTATTCTACACCAAGGCACGAAATACACGAAATCTTGGCACAGTAAATGCGAGTAATCACGGCTCGCGGTCAGTATGATCAGTATTAGTCAAGATCTGGCGTCAGTATCACACGCGTCGGTATTATGAAAATACTGACATATGAGTAAATTATGGAAATTTATTCAGTAAAACACTCGGTAACTAAAATCGACCCGAAAATCTTGAATAATCTTGAACCGCGTCATATCGATCAGTAGAACGCGTCGATATCACAAAATACTGAATAATACTAACACTCGAGAGTTGGTTGGTATAACGGGTTGGTGTAGAATAAACTAATCTACACCTGGGTGTAGAATAGCATGTAGGTATATATATATATATATATATTATATGCTATTCGAATGCTCTATTTGATTATTGTAATTTATATTTTTTTTGTGCTGAAAATTCACTGTAGGGGCGTAGATTGAGCCTCCCTTACGATGGGATCAACTAAAGGGGCCTGGAGCACCGGGCGCTTCATGTGGATGTCACCGTAAGGGCGGTGTTGAATGCTTGGCCTGCCCTTGACACCACAACTGTAAGATCGGGGGCGTAGGGGCGGTTACTGTAGCCGCCCTTACAGTGCTACAGTAGCCGCCCGTGTAGTGCTCTGCTGTAGTAGTGACTGGAGATGAAACATGCATGTTAGCAATCCTTCACCTTTACTAGCTGGGTTGATCGATCTGATGACATCGCCGGAACATTCGCTGCTCGCGTCATCGTGAGTCATGACAGCATGCACAGCAATGCTATATGCTAGCAGCTCGAAAGGTATTGCATGTGTGTATGGTGTATCTGGAAGGGAGGAGAAAGGATCTCAAAAGAAAACGCAGCAACAACGAACTATAAACCAGATGATGTTGCATCTTGTGAGTCGTGGTCGTGGGTGGGGTATCTATCTATTTCCATTACATGGCTCATCAATCGCTTTCCCACGTGCAATTGGTTCCTCCTGTGGCACTATGCAGAATCTATATATCTATTCCCATGCATAGGCCTGTTTCCAATTGCCTTGTTACGAAATTTTGGAAACCTCAAGATTTGGTACACGGTACCCGTGCTTTCCAAAATTTAAGAGTGCTACATGGGCAAAACTATAATAAAAATTACGAGAAAACAATCACTTAGTTTTTAATTTTCCCTATGACTTGTTTAGAGTTAGACAGCCAAATAATTAAGTTTCATCTAGATGAAACTTATCTCTTCTTTCTTATCATAAAAACATCATCATCATAAAAACCTACATGATGGTGACACTCTATTAAATGTGGATGCAATTTTCACTAACACTAGGAGGATTTCCCGCGCGTTGCCGCGGGCATGAAGGAGGAATAGAAAGTGAAGCACACCTTATATGTCAAAATAAATTGCTAGTAGCAATTGAAAGTGGATTTGAGGTGGACGCACGCGTTAAGAGAAATAGGTAGTGGCAGCAACGAAGCCAGGAAAAAATTTGGGGGGGGGGGCGGTCTGAACAAAAGTCTACGGCGATTTATCTCTGCTAAAAGAGCCATTTTTCCATTTATAAAAGATTTTAGCCCTTCCTAATCTGTATAATTAGGCAAAAAATTAAGGTGGGGCTCAGGAGGGGCTCCACGTTCCTTCAATCGGTAGCCAGGGCTGAAGCCCGTGTAGCACGGCCGCTGGCTCCGTCGCTGGGAAGTGGGTTTGATAGTGGATGCTGAGGTGGACGCGTTGCATGTCTAGATAAATAGATAACGGGGTTTGTTTATATAAGAGTTATAGATTAGCCTGGATAGTCCCAACACAGTTTGTTTTTGAAACAACGCAATATGATTCCTTTACAGGGCCATTGATAATCCATGATATTAGCGTAACTATGATATGAAAACTTTATAATAAGATACTAGTAATGCCTAATTGAGCTGTAAATTGCTGCACTTTTGTATGCAGTAAAAGGTACTACTTTATTGCTGCTGATAGGAAAGCTTGATCTTTGTGCACCTTGCTATTATATATTCTAGTATTGTCCACTACCTTTTTGTTTCTGCATGTGTCAATAATATAATTCTTTACATGTTTGTGCGCTAAAGCTGGCTTCATAGTGGAAATCTCAAGTGCCATCACATCTTATAGGGGATATCAAAACATTTGCAGTTTCCTTTTTGAGTATAATGGATTTTTTTTCTTTAGTTATGCACCAAGATCCAAGAATAAGGATCCAAGGCCTCTAGAGTCTCGATCGAAGTAGGCGAAGGCTTCAACTTTTTTAGGGATCTTTGTAAAAGCTCTAAATAAAGTCTTGAAGGCATATATATGGTAAAAAGTAACTATTTTATAGCATCTCGTTTTCTAAAGTTTGGTCACATTAAATCGCCAATAAAGACTGCATACTGGATACTGCTTCAATATATATACTTTTTATTTCTTTTTTTTTTTTTTTTTTTGCAATGGACGATATAGGACGTGTTTGGCTGGGACTACGAGTCAAATTAATAGTTGTGGCTCGCCGTCCATCTGAGCCCCCGGACGTGGAAAAATCCAACAACACCTAAGATGCCTCCGTTAAATATAATGTGTTAATCAAAGACAATGGCTGCATTATGTTGCTCATTCTAGTTACTAAAATATGTTAATTAGTTTTGACTCTACCCCGTCCCTCCTAAAAGGAATATTTTAAGTTTACAGAAAATAATATCATCATTTATATCTTCAAATAGGTTTTTGTATAGATTTGATTAAATTTTATACATTTGGCTTTTTAGAAAGTGAGAAATATATTCCTTTTTGAAAGGTAGGTATAGTACAGCACAGGAACAGTAGAGAGATAAGTGAGTGAGAGCTGAGTAGGAACGGGGCTTGACCAGATGTGGTGCGAAAGGGTCTCTCTCTCTCTCTCTCTCTCTCTCTCTCTCTCTCTCTCTCTCTCTCTCTCTCTCTCTAACCTTGGTGCGAAAGGGTCTTCATTCAACAGAGAAGGAAATCTGCATCTGCCCCGGTCCCATTGCTGTGATTCTCGAGTCCCAAACTCCCAACACAGTTAGGACGAAGTCTGCAGGTCTTGGTCTAAGTCAATGTCGTCCCTGAACGAAGGCTCAAGTCTCGACTACCTGTCCAAGTCAAAATTTCTACGTGTGGATGGCACTGGTTCCCTGGTGGCAAGGTAATTTGCACTGCACTTTGCCGCTGACGCAGTCTTGGCATGAACCATGGATCGAGGAGTACTGTGTCTCGGCGACAGATGCACAGCAACTTGTGTATGGTGTCGGTCCGACGACGACGGAGCACAAGAAAGCCGAAACGAGAGTGGACGCAACGACGGTGGATGCGCGCGCACGTCAGGCCGCATGACGACTGACGCCGCCGCCGCGCCTCCCGGGCGTCGCCGTCGCGACGACACGCTGACGGCGACCGCGACGTGCGCGTACGCTGCCTGAAAAGGCGGCACACAAGTGGAGCAGTGCAGTGCAGATGCAGATTGAAATGCAAATATGCAGTGCAGTGCAGTGCATACTATGTGCAGTGAATGAAATGCAAATATGCAGTGCAGTGCAAAGATGCGTTGTTTTGGCTCGGCGTGCGTCAGTGTGTGCGATGCAGATTGGCAGGACCAGGACTGACCGACGCAGCCAGCACAAAAGGCACCAAGAGAATGTTTTCGATGCATCGCACCTGCATGGGTTCGTGCACGCAGCACAGTACCTCAATTATTACAAGCAAAGGCTCCATCCTTTTCCCACGTGTAAGTGCGTAACTAACTGTGCACGGTATCACTGATCAGTGATCGCTGTGATATCCATTCAGTGAAAAAAAAAAAACCGCACGAACAGCAGCATATACGAACTTTGGCCACCAGTCCATACACACACACACAGGTTAAATCGTTACCAAACTCCAGAGTTATTGGCTTATAATTTGCCACCATCACACGCGCCAAAAATTAAAAAAAAAAAAAAAGCATCAACTTGGCAATGCCAAAGCATGACCACTAGCTTGCGTACCAACCTGCGAGAGTTCCTCATCCACAAGCAAGAGATTCCGCACGCGCTACTGTTCCCCTCCCACGAGCGGTGAGCGAGTGAAAGGACCTCATCAGTTGATACTGGCAGTCGGGCAGGGTTGGCGAGTATTGTCGCTCCCTGAAAAAGGTACAGCGCGGACTTTGTGCAGAGAGCTGAACAGTCATCATCATGATGATATACTATGATCTAAAGGACCACGGTACAATGTGGACGAGATTAAGCCACTCCCAAGCTGTAGCGTGCAAACAAGCTCCAACTTTGCGGCGTCACAGGCGGCTCTGCCGTATTGCTGATGCGGGATCAGTAGGGTACACTATCTTGCTTGCAGTCCACACTCATCCAGTTATCCTCTTGTGCATTGAGATGTACTATGTAGGGGCACAGCCACAGCGCGAAATCGATGCCATTGGCGGCCATGTAAGCTTGTGATTTACAGGGTTAATACACGTGCGCCCTGTGGTTTCTGTTTATATACTTGTGCCTTTGCTAATTAACCATTTTAGTGCCTAACCTGCCTTCGACTTGCAGAAGTCCACACTAGAAGTGAGGTCATCTGCTATTGATCCTCTGTGTTGAAGATCTCTTCAGATTCCATGGGAGACGACCAGTAGTGCAGTAGGGATTCCACGGTGAGACGTCGTGTGGCGCTCAACATCGAGATGAAGAAACGGCAGCCGTCGATCTTGTATTCTTCCAGAGGGTTTCTGTGTCCAAAACTCCGAACGTTCACCTAGCAAATAGGTTCAAAATCCAGTCAACACCACAGTATTCAGAATAAGATATATGCAGACAAGTAATTCACAGACAAGGTTCTTTCATCATGATGATTATATGATCTAAAGGACCACGGTACAATGTGGACGAGATTAAGCCACTCCCCAGTATTTTCCTTTTTAATTTAATTTGCAGAGCATGTTCTAGAAAAAGAAAGGCGTATGTAAACATTTCGAAAGCAAACGTCTCAAGACATGACTTACAGCAGAACTAAGCTTGTTCATGTTTACTAAATGGTCTTTCCATAACGTATCAAGAGTCTTCAAAAGTACTTCCCGCTGCAATGAAACAAAGGAAAAGATGTTTATAAAAAAAAAACAAATATGCTACATAAGGGAAAGTGTTGATATTGCCCAAATTTAGAGTTCAAGTTTAAACAATCAAATACGATTCATGTAGGGGGAAACAGAGTTTCCTTCAGAGTCCACAAAAACATGTATATCGTTTGGTTGGGGTTTAACTTTGTGAGCAATCAAGAGAGAATCAAACCTCGATTCCACTTATGTATCCATCATCATAACGGGACTCTTGCACAGCATTCAAGTAGGTAGCTATTAAAAAATCCCCAAAATATTTCCGGAGCAGATTGACAGTGTTTGTATATCTCCCTTTCCTGGATTGTTTATCAAAAAGAAGCAACATATAAACTTTCAAATCAATGACTATTGTTGTTAATGCTATATTGTGCCATCTATAAATATATAGGTGTATCATATCAGAACATACTTTGACGTATCATCAACACAAATGGCAAACCACCGCATTATAGATGATGTTTTCTTTCGAATTCCTCTAAGTGAATCGGGCGGCACCGGCATGTTTGGAAGAGCAAAACTATCAGCCTTCACTGGGCCCCAACCTTGCATTTCCTCAAGTGCTGATTGTAGGTTTTGTTCTTGGATGTCCTTGAATGATTCTGCAGAGCATCTCAGAAATCAGAATACCCATTATAGAATAACATGAATGAACTAAAAATAATTTGTGTATATTACCACTCAGTAGTTTTCCGCCTAGACCAACAAATTCATCCAATAGATTCACCAGATTCCACGCGTTTGGTGACTGAAAGAAGTATATAATTTTGATGAATGCTTTCAGAAATGAACTTATGGGTCAGGGCACAGCAAGTACCTTTTGGGGATCAGTATTTAGCAAAACAATCTCATCAGCTACCGCTTGCATGTACCTAATAGGATTCAAATTAAGGCATGTCAATGAAAAATAAAATAAAATAAAATAAAATAAAATAAAATAGCAGCATTTTGAACAAAAAAAAGTGACTACATATCATGATTTAAGTAAAAGCCAAACATCGTTTGGGGAAGGTGTGTTGACAAAGTGAGGAAAAACAATGACTTTAAAGTAAGATGGATTATTAATTCTTTCTACACCACATTGTTTATTCAAAAGAATTTCATAAACAGCATTGAAAAGCTTCATGCAAGAGGCACTAGTAAACTTACTGGAAAATTTGTTCACTGCAGCTTTCAGAGTCACCAGATAATATCACCTGCCTAAGGTTGTATACATGCTTTCTTTGGACCTATCAAAGGTATGAACAAAAGAATCCACATGAATATTTGTGATGCTACTAGAAACTGAAAGGCATTCACGATCATTTCTACTGTGAACACCTTTTTACTATAATTTCTATTGCCAATCCTCTTGAATACAAGTTTTCCAAAATGAGAGCAAATTTGAAAAGCTAGTACTGATAATTAAACTAAAAGAGGGTTAGTGAAGACCCTTAGGGACACCGATTTGCACTCCTATAACAAGATCTGCCAATCATGATTTGAAGAGAAAAGGAAAACAAGAGTAAAAATGGGTATTAAAAATAGAAATGATAGTAAAAGAGAGTGCCTGTCAAAAAAGGAGATTGCTACCTGAGGTTATTGTTCATGCAAGTGAATAGCAAAAAGTCATACTACGGAATACAAGTACTGGAAATTGGGGCAGTTGCATACCTCCAGGACTTCATCGAACTCAACAAGACTTTTCCTTATTCCAAAATAATATTTCTCTGCGTTGATTTGAAGGCCTAGAAGCTGCATTTTGAAGACATGTAAGCAAGATTATCACTGTGATGCCACCAACCATATGATGCTTGAATATGGCATTGTAATAAAATACAAATCTGACCTGCTTCACAACAACATTGCTCTCGATAGCTATGTCTTCATCATTTGTTATCCTTGATATTAGCCTCACAGCCCATTCAGTGTCCAGATTAAATTTCTGGAATATTTCATCTTGTAAGCTGAGTATAAAAAGTTAGACACTGTCAAATTCATTAAGCTTGTATTATATATTCAGATCATAACAGAAGTTACAGCAGTTTAGCAGGCTAAAGTATTTCTGTTGGAGAACAGACATACCTCACCATAAACCGTGTCGACCCAGGATCACCCTGTCTGCCTGCTCTGCCACGCAGCTGGGAAAAACAAAGCTTGCCAGTTTAATTGTACAGTGGTAACAAACAAAGGCAACAAAATAATAAAAAAAAAAGCCTTTTGTCACAAGCAGGATGAGATAGGCTAGAAATGAAACACAACAAGATCACAAAAAAGATGATATAATACATGCGCAAAATTGGGCAAGGAAACATTACTTTAGCTAGAATTAATATGTTCCAACTTCTAAATATGCTTTTTAAAATTAGTACATGATTATTTGAAAGGATCGGATAGATTAGTCAGAGGGAACAGAAAATAACATAAAGATTCATTAATATAAAAGTACATTTACTAAAAAGAATAATGCATAATTACATATG
Organism: Themeda triandra; assembly: GCA_018135685.1. Taxonomy (NCBI): domain Eukaryota; kingdom Viridiplantae; phylum Streptophyta; class Magnoliopsida; order Poales; family Poaceae; genus Themeda; species Themeda triandra. Next base: position 183,339 of record JAENPR010000629.1, read on the forward strand.
AAGACAGGATTTTTACAGGTTCTTTTTGTGACACTGTGCTAGTTAATACTGCATCAGTGCATTGATGCGTGCAGTGTAAGATAATGAAAGATGCTGCTGGTGGATAAGAAATCTATTTTAATCCAAAATCATAGGGTTATATATATTATATGATATAAAGGGCTAAGCAGCATGCAATGGCTCAGGTACTTGCTGACACATCAGCAGCACTTACCTGGTTATCAATTCGGCGTGACTCATGCAAAGAAGTTCCTACTACATGGAGCCCACCTAATCTCTTCACTGCAGCACCTTCAGCAGAACAATGAATTTCACAATCCCTTAAGACACTGAGATAAGCAAGTCCTATTGCATCACCAAGAGGGTACATCTCAGACTCTTCAGTCATGCGCTCTTGCAGTTTCTCCATCCCAATCATTTGACTCATTTCTATAGATTCAGCAATAGTGGATTTTGCCTTACTAAGAGACCACTCATTTTTCTCGCTTTTGTTAATATATTTTGCTGGAAACATATGTGAAAAAGAGTGAAAGAGTTACCAAACAACAAAAAGATAAGTCATTGTATGTTAATATACAACCATTAACACTCGAGTACTTACACATGATTGCAGCTTTGGCAAGCAGACCTATTGATGATGGACCAAGTTCTATATTTGAGAGACCCTACCCATGATAAAAGGATATAGTGAGAAACGCTCTGCAAAGTTAATGGGTCAGAGAAAAGGATCTGAATTAACCACCTTGTGGGATGTGGACTCCCCTTCCATGTCAATATCAGGATGTTCATGGGTCAAAAATGGAAGTATGTTATCTTCTACTATTTCTTTTGCAAGCATCTGGCAATGAAAAGACGGATCATATTTCTGTTAGGTGTGAACAGCTAAAATACTAACAATGCTGCTACCAGTTTTGAGTTATCGTACATTTTCTAGGGGTTCTGGTGAACAGTGCTAAACATATGCATTAACTTACTTTTGGATTACCACCTAAAATAATGTCAGTTCCTCTGCCAGCCATATTAGTTGAAATTGTAATAGCATGTTTTCTTCCAGCTTGAGCAATTATTTCGGCTTCTCTTGCAGCATACTGTCAGGAATAAGGCAATTAGCTTTATCAATGGAATAGAACAAGACAAGAAGTTAAACAAAAGCAAACATTTTACAAACCTTTGGTCTTGCATTAAGGACATTGTGTGGAATATTGCGAACTTTAAGTAGCTCTGACAAGTATTCAGAACTCTCGACACTGCAAACGATATAGACACCATTTGTTTAGACAGCTATATGAAAAACATTCCAAGACGGTAAAAGGGTATACCCAATGCTGAAAGCTCCCACATAAGGTGAGGTTTGGGGAAGGGAATTTCTAGGCAGCCCTACCATTAAATATTATGCAAGGAGGAGGAATCCAGCCCAGACAAGGTGAGCTTTATATAGAATTCAGAACTGCACATGCAAAATATGGAAGGCATCCTCATTACACCCTTATCTCACTTCACTAGTCGGGTCATGATAAAAATAAACCACCCGACATCTTTATGAACAGGTTTTCATCCTATGAAAAGATCTCTAAACCAAAATTTATCTCCTAGCATTTTACAACCATAATAAACATATCAAAATCTCATTTTCAGTAGTTTATCTAGTATCTACTTAAAAAACAGAAAAAGACTGGTACCTTAGATCTGTTGGTACTGTGCAACTGCAAATATGGTCATGATTACTGCACTGGCCCTTTAAATTTGGAGGTTTTCTCCAAAGTAAATAAGGGTGCATTCCCACAAATCAATACCAAAATTTACATCTTCATTTCTAATAAAGAGGTGTCAAGTAAAACTATTTTTTCTGCTTTTTTAATTCATTTTCGCTAATGGAAAGGAGGAAATAACTAATTTACTTTGTCAGCGTCCATCGAAAGATAATGTTGCTAACAAACAAACTCCCAGCAGCATAAAATCACAAACAACAATGGTTGGAGATAAAAGTGCTGAAGAAACCTAATTAGTAAGTTTTTTCTTGCCCATGGTGACAACAAGAAAATTTGAATTTGCTAAAGAAAAACATATTTGAACACACCAAACCTTTTGTACTTTCCAGTTTCATTAGCTCCTGAAGTACTACAAATCATAATAGACGAAAAAAGATATCTAATACTAATAATCTCATACTGATACAACCAAATTTTCCAGTAGGCATGGAGGCGTATTATATGATGGTGATGAGATAAAATCTGTATTAACTATTAAAGCAAAAATAGAATTCACCTTGTAGTTCCAACTAAAACAGGGCGGCCTAATTGGAACATAGACTCTACTTCAGCCCGCACATATTGCCATTTGCCTCTTGCAGTCTAGGAAAGCAGCAAAATCAATCAAATTTTTCCTAGTACCAAAAGTAGGAACCACTTCCACAAGACTCACCGCAAAAGCTTGGATAGGCAAGTCCACCCGTATATTTGGCAGATTCGTAGGCACTTCAATAACAGGCATCTTGAACATCTTTAAAAACTCCTTTTCCTTTAAAAGTATCATGATCCTGTCAGCTTGGAATAATAAAATGTACATTATTCAGAAACCAACCCAATAAACACCATACCTCTGTCTTAGCAGTTCCTGTCATCCCAGAAAGCTTAGGATAAAGCTTAAACAGTGACTGATATGTGATTTGAGCCACAATTACTGAGTCTGCCTGATTAAATTGCAATTAGCATTGCACACCAGAAACTATCATAAACTTTCAAAAATTATAAAAATAGTAGCTCCATCAATGTAAAGTGGCAATGTGTATGTCAATAATGACCTGGATTTTTAGGCCTTCTTTTGCTTCTACTGCTTGGTGGATACCATCAGACCATCTTCTTTTGGGTTCAACTCGACCGGTTAGCTGGAAAAGAGTTAATATTATCATCCAACCACAGGATTTCCAAAGCATGCAATTGATATGAAATAATCAGTAACGTGCATTATATTGTCAAGAGAACATACTAGTAATAGATATATGACAGACATCAATCAAAGTTCACAATGTAATGAAAAGAAATGCTCTGATGCTATGTTATTGTTACAAACAAACAAAAAAAAAAAAAGCACTGCATGTGCTGAAGAACATTCTGCCAACTTGAAGGATCGCTGGATCAGTATGGATGAATGTTATTATCTTAGTTAGGACGTTAGGACACAAAAAAAATTTCTACAAAGCATAAAAAATTTCCAAGACATAATTGACAAAACCATGATAAAAAAATAAGAGTTCATTAGCAAATGGAACTTTCAGTAAGTCATGAATGCCTTGTTCATGCAAAAACTGATCATGAGCTACTAGTGTGCATGGACTTTTTTTTTGAACTTAACGGCAGGAGCTCTGCCCTTCAATTAAGATAGAGAAAAGCGAGTTTGACGTACAAGGGAGTGTGCATGGACATTTTCATTGGCACATCACACAACACATCATCATCAATCAGTATTCGTTACATTGCTTGTGAAATTGCATGTGTTGTTATAGAAACCTTTTGCTACCAACTGGCAACTGCTCAGTTGCCCAGGATTATGAAAATGAAAGGGCCTCTAAGACAGAATACCAGCTCCAGGATGGACTCAATAGCCAGTGGATATATACCGGGAAGAGGATTGTGTCCTCACATTTTACTTCATATTTTTTCCTTGTAGGATAGTCCAAAGATATTTTCTCTGGTGTATTGCCAGTTAGATGGGACCGCTAAAAGCTGATTGGATAGGATAATATTGGTTCTAATTTCTTAGAGCATCTCCAACAAGTTGCTAAATCCACTTGCTATTCTTATAATTTTGGCAAAAACTGAAAAACAGCTCTCCAACAACTTGGTAAATGCACTTTGTATTTTTCCCAACTTGCTAAATCCAGTCCTCGCGCGCGTAACTTTCCGCAGTGCGGAACCAGCGCGGATCCGCTCGCGTCCCGCGCGCCCGCGTGCCCAGGCCTTCGTCTCCGCCTCACCTGCCGCTGCCGCAGCCGCCGGTGGTTGGCCCCGCTCGTCTCCGCCTCCCGCTGCCTCTCCGCATCCGCGTGCCTCGCCGCTGCCCATGGACGGATAGACCGCGGCGCGCATGCAACTCGTGGCGGCTCGCATGCGGGGCTCACGGCGCGCGGCGTGACGGAGGCGCTCGCGGGGCACGTGGACGGCCCCGGGCGGCGGAGGGCGCGAGCGCGCAGCATGCGGCGTCCCGGCGGCGGAGGGCACGAGCGCGAAGCTCTCGGCGGCCCGGCAGCGGAGGGCGCGAGCGCGAAGCTCTCGGCGGCCCGGCGGCGGAGGGCGCGAAGCTCGCGGCGGAGGGCGCGAGCGCGCATCTCGCGGCCCGGCCCGGCCCCCTCCTCCCGCACCTCCTCCCCCCGTCCTCGGCGCGGTGTTCTGCGCGTCGGTGGTGGCCGGCAACGTCTCGCTCCGCCACCTCCCGGTCTCCTTCAACCAGGCCGTCGGCGCCACCACGCCCTTCTTCACCGCGCTCCTCGCGTACGGCCGGCGACCCCCGCGCCCCCCTCGACCGCGTAGGAGAAGATGGACTCGATGGACCCTGCTCCGGTACATGGTGCCGGTGGCGGTGCTGCTGCTAGTGCCGGCAACGCCGCCATGGAGCGGAACGCGAAGGGCGCCGTGGCAAGAAGAGAAGCAAGTGAAAGGAGGAGCTCCTAGATCTGGGCAGAGGATGAGCAGACGGAGAAGAGGGTGAGGAGCTCGGAGCTCTGGCTTCGATTTCGCGTGAAGGAGAAGAAGAAATATGCATGACATGCGGGTCCCATCTGTCATCCTCTGTTTTTACCAAGTTGGAATACCAAATTGTTGGAGATAGCTCTTTTTTCTACTTGCAAAATAAAATAGCAACTTGCTATAACACTAGATATACCAAGTAAATTTTAGGGAGTTGTTGGAGATGCTCTTATTGAAAACCCCATGTGGACAAAATGTATCATCATTGAGAAGAAATCTGGTATCCCAGTGAACATTTATAACTTTCTTTAAAAAAACATTGATGAGCTTCCATGATCATTTAAAGTGTAATTCAGTAAAGAGCCAATATCGCTTCCAAAAACCCAAATAGGCAGATATACAAGTGCATGTGTGTGTGTACATATGCAAAGCCTCCCTGCACAAGCTGCTAAGTACAACTAGGAGCATACACAAATAAGAATAGCTACTTAGAAACTAACGACATTCTTTTCAAAAAATACTGAAACTCAGGGAGTACCTCATTAATTATAATTGCTTTCCCATCCCTGACAATATACTGGACATCCCTTCGGTAGAACACTTTTGCTTTCAAAGCATTCATCACAAACCTGCAGCATTTGAGAAGTTATGGTTGTTCACTAGGCACTGAATGTCCCAACTTGCATTTAAGTTAGTTGCCCCCATCGCATGGTGCCATTATTTATCATTTTGTTTCAGCAGCTAACTGCAACCATGCCAAAGAAGGTGCACAATGATCTGGCTTAAGGCTGACACAGAAGAGTTGTAACATGTCTGATTCACTTAGTTGCTTGCACACATACATGTATTCTATTTCTATAGCAGAAGGCATGTCCAAATTTGCTTTTGAATAGCAAAATTGGCTAATTGATCAAAAGTTGCACATAGGGAAATGATTGTAATCATACAAAAAGGTGCATATTACATAAAAAAAAACAGAAAACAGCACCTTGCCCATGGATCATTCTCATCCCATAGGTCATCTGTCCCAAGCATAATCTCAGCATGTGCTACACCGTCCTCTGTCAGATCTATGTTATTGCCTTTTAGTTCAACGGTGTAATGCTGCAGAAATAAAGCAAAACAGATAAACATTTGAAGGAACTAATATTGGAACTGTGAGCTATCGTAGAATGTAGTTTCTAGCAATAACAAAATACTCACAACACCCTCCATAAGAAGTTCTGCGACTTTAGCAGCAATTGGATACCGAGCTGCATCTCTATTATCCTAGTGAAATGACACAAAAAACGGAGGAGTATGTCACATTTCACAGGTCAAGAAACTCAAACGACATTGAAGGAATCAGGTTCAAGGACTTAGTGATTAAACCTCTCCACTTATTAATAATGGATTCCTCCCCTCATCTATAAGTACTGAGTCCACTTCATCCACAATAGCAAAATGGAAAGGCCTTGGCCTATCAAATAATGCAGTAATAATTAGATAAAGAGTAAATATAGAAATATCACATTTTTGCAAAGTGAGAGTGAACAGTCTCAAATGTACCATCTCATAACAAGTTGTTCTTTGTTTCGAGATAGGTTGTCACGAAGATAGTCAAATCCAAGTTCCTGCAAGGGATGTGCAGCTTTTGAGAACTATGATATAACGAGAATTCCAGATCTCAACTCATACTAACAGATAACTAAGATGAGCAAATAAAGTCCTCATTAACCAGACATGTTTGTGTTTATCCCAAGTTAGCATTTCACAATTGCAAGGTCATACCAAATTACCATAAGAAAAGGTTGTCCCTCTAAGCTGGGTAACCACAAGATAAGATTTAAGAAGAGCTGCTGAGCATCTCACCGAGTTGTTAGTGTATGTAATGTCACATCTGTAGCTGGCTCTTCTCTCATCTGACTTCATACCCGCCTATGCATATGCCATATATACAAAAGAAGAGCAAAAGATGGTTATATGTTTGCCTGTTCTGCAAATTCAACAAACTACTGTAGCAACATCAGGTGGTTCCAAACTGGCAGAAGGTTATCTGGAATGTGAAACAATTTTATTAAAGCCTTATTTATCATAATGTATATACCTGAACCAGACCAACAGTAAGACCGAGAAAGCGATGAACACGGCCCATCCATTCAGCATCACGCTGCGCCAAATAATCATTTACAGTCACCACTGAAAAAGGATCACGGTGCTTAATTGTGTAAATAGGGAAGATAGACATTGAGAGCTAACGAGAGCAGAGCCTAAACACTAGGTGTGCAATGTGGGGTCAGATTGTATATTTTCTTATCTTCAGTATTAAGCATGACCAACTGCAATGCAATCACATCAAATTTAATCGTGTTTAAACAAAAGAGGAGTACTAAAATGTTTAAACAAATTTTAATCAATGTATCTCTTAAAAGCATCAAAAGCAGTAGAATAGCATGCACAAGATCACTCATGTGTGTTACAGAAACAGAACATCAATATAAATTTCAGCAAAATAGAACCATTCCCTAATCATATATACAAACCAAACCATTGATCCCACAGAGCCATCTTGGGCTTCTGATCCCACTATGCCAGCTTGGCCATGCAAATACAACCAATTACCAAGCATATCCTAAAATTTGCTTGAAACTTAAGTTCATATTGACACAATAGTACTGAGCCACTACACAGGACATATTGATCAGTATTCAATGGAGTGGAACCACCAAAGTCAGAAACGTTTACAGGACGAATTCATAAGATGAGATTTCACACAGTACCATGAACCCCTTCCCCTGTAAGGGCATTGAGATAAGCCGCGAGTGTGGAAACAAGCGTCTTCCCCTCGCCTGTCTTCATCTCTGCAATGCAGCCGTCATGGAGCACAGCACCACCAATTACCTGCACAGAAAATTCAGTCACAAGAACCCAATCATGTCTTACATTCCAACAGTGCGGGCAAAGCAGGGTACCTGGACGTCGAAATGCCGCATCCCAAGCGTCCTCCTAGCCGCCTCGCGTACCACAGCAAACGCCTCTGGAGTGGACACACAGAGACAGCATCAGCACATCAGACAACAACCAACCAACCAACCAACCCAAACTCCCAAAGGAAACGGTGCAGCTGGGCAATGGCAGTAAGCAAGAGCAGCAGACGCACCGGCCTGGACATCGGCGAGTGTCTCCCCGCGGGTCAGGCGGCCGCGGAACTCCACCGTCTTCGCCTTCAACTGCACGCAAACGCGCCCATTGTCCACATCAGCCACACCGAGCAAAGTAGAAACAAGCTGAATCGATGATGAACCACTCGATGGGAGGTGTTAGTTTCGCACGCCACCTGTTCGTCGGAGAGCCTCCGAAGCGCCGGCTCGAGCGCGGCGACGGAGTCGACGAGGCGGCGGTAGTCCCGCACCACCCAGGCGTTGAGGCTGCACAGGTCCCACCATGACCCGGCCGGCTTCGACGCGGCCGCGGGGGCGGGGGCGGGAGTGGCTGCGGCCGCGCAGGAGAGAGGCGGCGGCTTTTTTGGTCTGGGGGTGGGGATGGCTCGTGGGGCGGGCTTGGCGCTTCGCCTGCGGAGGAGACGAGGGGCCGGGGTTCGGGTGGGAGTGGGGACGAGGGAGGCGGAGGCGGCGGAGAGAGAACCGCCGGCGAGGGCGGCGGCCATGGGTGTCGTCCGGTTGGGATGAGAAGAACAGGTGAGGAAGGATGGAGGAGGGGATTACTTACACGTGGGACATGCTCTGTGACTGACAAGTTGTCCCCACATGGCAGTGAGACTGTGCCTGTCTAGCAGGATAGGTGGGGGAACCATCGATGTGGATGGAGTGACAAATTTGGAGGGTTATATGTTGCAATGCATGGTTCAACTCCATAAACATGTCTCATTTTTATGGATGGAGTGGCAAATTTTTACGGTGGACTGGGATGAAATTTAGTTCAACTCCAATTCACCCCACCCGTTGTGAATCTAATCGTATCCAAACAAAGATCTGATTGAACTTTTTCTCTCATAAATATGTCCCATTTTCTTATGTTAGTTTTTGCTTTGCACGAATGTTTAGAGTTATTTAAGATTCATTCATCATCTTGATTAATTTCCTACATGGCCGATAAACTTTATCAGTTGATAATCTTAGAGGCCCTAAAATTGTACTAGGTCCTAAGAGCACCCGCAGTGTATGGTTCGATGGGGGTGCTATGCAATAAATACAGAGATAGAATCGGGTCCTATACATTTCAGCCTCGAGTTGATGGAGAACCTGGTTCGATGTATCGAACCCGGTACCAAGGAATAAAAAAATTGAGCCTCTCTCTCCCTCTCTATTCTCTTTCTTGTTGTTGTTGCTCCCGCCACCAAGAGGAAGAGGAAGGAGCTCGTCGTCAGGAGAGAGAGGAAGGCTGGATCTACGTCGGCCCTGCCACTACCGTGGGGTCATGGCCCCGCCGGCAACCGGCGCCGGCTAGCATGGCGCCTCCACGGATGTGTGAAGCTGCCGCCTAGGAAGAGAAGAGATGTTGGGCGCGTGCGTGGCCTTTGTACAGCACGGACGACGGCACGACGAGTGCCTCGACTCGCCATCGGCCACGGGGGAGGGTGTGGTCGTGCTGCCCCTGCGCCCGTGCTCCGGTACCGGTGGGGGTGGGCGTGGCCGCGCCTCCCCTGCGCCCGTGCTCCGGCAAGAGGACTCCCCGAGATCCAGAGGTGGGGGAGGAGGCCGCCGCGAGATTCGGAAGTATGGGAAGAGGGCGTCGCGAGATCAGAGGTGGGGGAGGAGGGCGCCGCGGTGCTCGCAGGCATGGAGGGAGGCGTGAAGGAGGCAGAGGAAGTTGCAGTGGACGGAGGAATTGCGTTGCGACGGAGAGAGACGGGGAGGAAGGAGGAAGACTCGGCGACGGGTGGACGGAGGAGGAAGTTGGGCTTCATTTTGTTTGTTTAATGTGGTGGGTCCGATTTATGGACTCAGGCCCGGTTCTATCCATTGTGGAGGTGATATCAGAATTGTGGAGGTGATATCAGAATGGGTCACGTCGTTTGTGGAGCCCGCTATCGAACCGACCCCGGTACTTCACATTGCTGATGCTCTAAAAGTCCCAATTTGTAAGTCTAGGTTTCTGGCAGACCCAGGTCTAGGGCTAGTAGGGCCTGGCCCTAGTTATCATGGTCGTGGAACACTGGGTAGCCCTAATATTTTTATCCGCATTTGCTGAATTCAATTAACTATGGAAGTGGCACACGGTGACTCGTGGTTTGCCATCATCCATCTCCTTCCCAGTTCCCACGATCGGTGGTTACCCAATGCCTTGTAAGGCCAGTCTGAGTGAGGGTTCAAGTTTCATTTGTATTTATTGAGTTGTCACATAGGCATTTCGGATGACGTGGCACCGTGTTTAAGGAAGAGAGGGAAGAAATGAGTTTCATCGGGATGAAACTTTCTCAGCACGAATACCAACACTCTGTGACTCATAAAATTTAATGTCTATGGAACTCTAAAATTAAACTCTTCATTGAGAGTGGGGATTTCATTTGTATTTCATTTCATTCTACATGACGTGGTTGTCTTGAAAACTACGCTATGAAAATCGCCATTAAAACTAGCCTAAGCGACAATTGTTAGGACTGGCTGGCCTAGCAACTCCTTTGCGCGGTGTATGTGCTAGCTGCAAGGCAATGGTCAAGTGCAAGCCTGTCAATTGTGATTTACTAGTCTAGTGACCGTGCTAACGCTACGGTTTATTTAGCAATACATATAATTTTTTTCCCCATAGTATATTGCTCATGCCAATCATTACCTCCAAAGTTAATTCTATCAAATTCGAAGTACTTAGCTAATTGTGTTTTGTCATTTTGAAGTACATTGCATTTAACCTTTTTGGCATTAGCCCCAAACAAGCACTATGTTGCTATCTTCACGGCAAATACTGGCATAATGGCATTCAGAGAGTACATGATGACAAGGAATGTCTCACCTTTGATATAAAAAAAGGCTTCATATCTCAAACATTCTAGTGAGTTGCATAAGGCAAATTACCAGTTTTACAAGAGGAGGAAAACATATGTAGACACTTAGCGGTGACAAAAGAAATCTACTATTGTTCTATTCTTGGGTTCTCCTGCAAATCGGTCTTTGGGTTTGGCTTGAAAGCATGGACCGAACTTCATCACACCTCGGATGAATAGCATAGACTCTATGTTGTTACCCACAAGCTCAAAGTTTCCCTAAAGCGTGAAGAAAATCAGAGTTATCATCAGTATATAGAGTTTTTTAGGCAAGAAATGATACGCTTGAGCAAGAACCGATCCGGGCAAAGCAGATATAATTGATCACCTAAAAAGAGGGTGAGGTTAGGGGAGGGGTGAGACACAACTTACCCTGCCAGGGCCCGCAGCTTACCACATCCCAGAAAGCTTTCTCCATTGTTTCCTTGACTTTTACCTGATAACTAAGGTCTAGTATGTCCTGGTTGTTTGTGTTAATCTGGTGAGAAAAGGGGAGCAAACGACAAAGGTTGAGTACATTTGAATGAAATTGATGCCATCAATTATGGAATAAGTAATTAAGGATGTAACTGCGTTCTGGCCAGCTGCCGCGGCCCTATCGCCATCACGGCCATGGGGAGGCTCCGCCACCGCACGCCATGGAGGGTGGGAGCGCTGCCATGGGGAGGATTCACCGCCGGTTGGGGCAGCGTGTGATCGCCCAGCCGACGCACCTCGAGCTCCATGGCGCTGAGCCGCCGCCGTGCCCTTCGCCAAATCCTATGCGTGGGCACGAGTGGAACCGCCGCCGCCTCCTCCTAACCCAGCCTCGTGTCGGACCGCGAGGATCTAAAATCAAGATGGAGAAAGTGGTCTGGGATTCGATCTCACGCTACGGAAGCTGTGGCTAGTCACTGGCTGTGGGGTAGGGGTGAGGTACATGTACATGCTTCTTACACCTTTAGAAGAATTGCATTATAGTAGAGATGTTAAATTTGTGCTACAATAGTAAACGGCATGTCATGTGGGGCCGTACGTATACGCGGCGTACACGGGCACGTGACGTGTGTCGCGCTTCAGAGCGCGCTGAGCGCATGGTCAAGGAGGCTCATGGCGCGCCAGCCTTGAGTGGCTAGAAGGAAAGCATCAATTAGTTTGTTTGGTGATCCATAATTATAGGAGCAATTAGCTCTAGTTGGTTTTGGGGCCTTTGGCCATATATATTTTGTAATCGGCACACTTTGAGAATTAATCAAGATTGTTATCCCTAACCTCTACCTCTCTTCTATAAGCCGACGGCTGTGGGGTATAACCACGCCGGCGAGGACGGAGCGAGGGTACGAGCTACGTAGCCGCGGTCCTGCTACCTTGGGAGTCGACGCCCTTGACAACTTGGTATTGGTCTCCAGGTCTCGTCGTTCCTCACCCACCCGCTCCGCCCAGTCCACCATAGCCGCCGCCCAAAACCCTAATCCGCCGCCATCTCCATCTTCCTCCACCGCTTCCACATCCAGCCCTACCACCATGTCCGAGCCAACCCTTGCCGAGGTCATGGACATGCTCAAGACCATGAACTCCGAGATGAAGACGCTGAAGGACGACATGGCGGCCATGAAGGACAAGCCGGCGTCCTCGGTTGGCGGGGGGGCGATCATCGCACCTACGCTCCGCGCGACGAGGAGTTCCATCCCCAGCCCAAGAAGTGGGACTTCCCCCGCTACGACGGCACAACCGACCCGATGCTCTTCCTCAACAAGTGTGAGGCCTACTTCCGCTAACACCATACCATGGCGGAGGAGCGAGTCCGGATGGCGTCGTACCACCTGGACGAGAACGCCCAACTCTGGTATACCCAGCAATAGGAGGACGAGGGCATGCCGACGTGGGGCGACTTCAAGGACCTCTTGAACCTAAGGTTTGGGCCCCCACTCTGATCGGCTCCAATGTTTGAGCTCGCGGAGTGTCGACGCACGGGCATGGTGGAGGAGTACACCAACCGGTTCCAGGCCCTCCTACCCCGTGCTGGCAAGCTGGAGGAGAAGCAACGCGTCCAACTCTACACGGGCGGGCTTCTTCCGCCGATCAGTCACGCCGTCCGCATCCACCATCCGGACACGCTCGCCGCGGCCATGAGTCTGGCCCACCAGGTGGAACTGATGGAGGCTGACCGCCCAGCGCCGAATCCACCTCGGGTTCCCCCACGCGTCCACCCTGCACCACCACCACCGCAGCCTGCACTCCCGGCGGCTCCACCCATCCTCGCGCTGCCTGCGCCGCCAGTGGCCGCCCAACCCCAGCCGGGTCGCGGCGACGGCGCCCCGCGACGGCTCACCCCCGACGAGATGGCTGAGCGGCGCCATCTCAACCTCTGCTTCAACTGCAATGAGAGGTACTCCCGCGGCCACAACAGGTTTTGCAAGCGGATCTTCTTCCTCGACGGCGTGGAAATCGAGGACGCCGCGGAGGAGGGCGAGGCCGCCGCGATCGAGGTCAAGGATCCGGAGGCCCCCAACTTCTCCCTCCACGCGGTGGCCGGCGTTCCCGTGGGCAAGACCATGAGGATCCATGTCGTGGTGGGCTCGACATCACTCACCGCCCTCCTCGACACCGGCTCCACCCACAACTTCATCGCCGAAGCGGCGGCGAGCCGTACCGGGCTGCCCATCCAGCCTCGTCCGCGGCTCACGGCCACGGTGGCCAACGGCGAGAAGGTGTCCTGCCCGAGCGTCATCAGGCGCGCCCCGGTCGTTGACCTTTTCGTCATGCCTCTTGCAGGGTACGACGTCGTCCTGGGGACCGCATGGATGGCCACGCTGGGCCAACTCGCCTGGGACTTCATCGCCGGCACGGTCTCGTTCCAGCACCAAGGCCGCACGGTGTGCTGGTCCGGTGTGCCATCGCCAGGGGAGCAAGGGGACTGCGCTGCCACATCTAGTGCGCCGCTCCTCGACGCCCTGCTCGCCGAGTTCGCGGGCGTGTTCGCCGAGCCCCGCGGCCTGCCGCCCCAGCGCGGTCACGACCACACCATCGTCCTCAAGCCAGGGGCGGCACCCGTCGCTGTTCGTCCCTACCGGTACCCGGCGGCTCACAAGGACGAGTTGGAACGTCAGTGCGCGACCATGATCGAGCAAGGGATCGTCCGTCGTAGCGACTCGGTGTTCTCCTCTCCCGTCATCCTCGTCAAGAAGGCTAATGGCGCGTGGCGCTTTTGCGTCGACTACCGGGCGTTGAATGCCCTCACCATCAAGGACGCGTTCCCGATCCCCGTCGTCGACGAACTCCTCGACGAACTCCACGGCGCCCACTTCTTCACCAAGCTCGACTTGAGGTCGGGGTATCACCAGGTGCGCATGAAGCCCGAAGACGTTCACAAGACGGCGTTCCGGACACGCGACGGCTTGTACGAGTTCCTGGTGATGCCTTTCGGGTTGTGCAATGCCCCGGCCACCTTCCAGGCGCTCATGAACGACGTCCTCCGGCCATTCCTGCGGCGCTTCGTCTTGGTATTTTTTGATGATATTCTTATATACAGCCGCACATGGGCCGATCATCTCCATCACCTCCGCGCTGTCCTCGCGGAGCTTCACCGCCACCAACTCTTCATCAAGCGCAGCAAGTGTGCTTTTGGCGAGTCTTCGGTCTCCTACCTCGGGCACATCATCTCGGCGGCGGGAGTGGCCATGGATCCAGCCAAGGTGCAGGCCATCCTCGACTGGCCCCTCCCTCGGTCGGCGCGTGCAGTCCGCGGCTTCCTCGGCCTCGCGGGGTACTACCGCAAATTCGTCCACAACTTCGGCTCCGTGGCGGCTCCGCTGACCGCCCTCCTCAAGAAAGTGGGGTTCGCCTGGACCGACGACGCTGCGACTGCCTTCACCACGCTCAAGACCGCGATCACCTCGGCCCTGATCCTAGCCATGCCGGACTTCGCCAAGCCCTTCATCGTCGAGTGTGACGTGTCGTCACATGGTTTTGGCGCCGTCCTCATCCAGGAGGGCCACCCGATCGCCTTCTTCAGCAGGTCGATCGCGCCGCGCCACCGCGCCCTAGTCGCCTACGAGCGGGAACTCATTGGCCTCGTCCACGCGGTCCGGCATTGGAGGCCGTACCTGTGGGGGCGTCGGTTTCTGGTGAAGACAGACCACTACAGCTTAAAGTACTTGCTGGACCAGCGGCTGGAGACGATGCCCCAGCACCACTGGGTGGGGAAGCTCCTGGGCTTCGACTTCGCCATGGAATACAAGCCGGGGGCGGCCAACACGGTGGCGGACGCCTTGTCCCGCCGCGATACGGAGGACGGGGCCATCCTGGCTATGTCCGCTCCTCGTTTTGACTTCGTCGCGCGCCTCCGCAGTGCTCAAGCCGACGACCCCGGACTGGTGGCGCTCCGCGAGGAGATCGCAGCAGGCACCAGGAGCGCGCCGTGGTCCCTGGTCGATGATATGGTGCAGTTCAACGGCCGGCTCTACATCCCGCCTGCTTCGCCACTGGTCGGCGAAATCATGCACGCCGTCCATGAGGAGGGCCATGAGGGCGTCCAGCGTACTCTTCACCGGCTGCACCGCGATTTCCACTTCCCCGACATGAAGCGCTTGGTGCAAGACATGGTGCGGGAGTGTGCCGTGTGTCAATGGTACAAGTCCGAGCACCTCCTGCCCGCCGGGCTCCTGCTGCCCTTGCCGGAGCCCCAAGGCATCTGGACCGACATCGCGTTGGACTTCGTGGAGGCGCTCCCCAGGGTGAATGGCAAGTCGGTGATCCTCACGGTCGTCGACCGTTTCAGCAAGTATTGCCACTTCATCCCTCTGGCACATCCGTACTCTGCTGAATCGGTCGCCCAGGCGTTCTTCCAGGAGATAGTCCGCCTCCATGGGGTTCCCCAAACCATGGTGTCGGATCGCGACCCGATCTTCACGTCGACGTTTTGGCGCGAGCTCATGAGGCTGCTGGGCACCAAGCTTCATATGACCACGGCGTTCCATCCTCAGATGGATGGCCAGTCTGAATCAGCTAACCGGGTCATCATCATGTATTTGCGCTGCCTTACAGGGGATCATCCGAAGCAGTAGCTCCGCTGGCTCCCTTGGGCGGAGTACGTCTTCAACACCGCCTTCCAGTCGTCCCTCCGCGACACGCCGTTCCACGTCGTTTACGGCCGGGATCCGCCTACCATCCGGTCCTATGAACCCGGGGAGACGCGGGTGCCTGCGGTGGCCCGGAGCATGGAGGAACGCGCGGAGTTCCTCGACGACATCCACTATCGTCTGGAGCAGGCCCAGGCGGTGCACAAGCGCCACTACGACGCCAACCACCGGCCAGTGACGTACCAGGTGGGGGACTGGGCGCTGCTCCGCCTTCGTCATCGCCCCGCAGCGTCGCTTCCTCAAGCTACGACGGGCAAGCTTCGCCCGCGCTTCTATGGGCCGTACCGCGTCACCGAGCTGCTCAACGAGGTCGCGGTGCGTCTGGCTCTTCCGGCGGGTGCTCGCCTCCACGACGTGTTCCATGTGGGGGTCCTCAAGAAGTTCGTCGGCTCTCCGCCCGACGCGCCACCGGCCCTGCCAGCCATCCTCCACGGCGCGGTGCGCTATCGCCTGGCCCGCGGCGTTCATCAGGTTCTCGTCCAATGGAAGGGCGAATCCGCGGCGTCATCATCATGGGAAGACGTCGAGGCTTTCAAGACCAAGTACCCGGCGTTTCAGCTCGAGGACGAGCTGAGTCTCGGTGGGGCGGGAGATGTCATGTGGGGCCGTACGTATACGCGGCGTACATGGGCACGTGACGTGCGTCGCGCCGCAGAGCGCGCTGAGCGCATGGCCAAGGAGGCTCATGGCGCGCCAGCCTCGAGTGGCTAGAAGGAAAGCATCAATTAGTTTGTTTGGTGATCCATAATTATAGGAGCAATTAGCTCTAGTTGGTTTTGGGCCTTTGGCCATATATATTTTGTAATCGGGACACTTTGAGAATTAATCAAGATTGTTATCCCTAACCTCTACCTCTCTTCTATAAGCCGACGGCTGTGGGGTATAACCACGCCGGCGAGGACGGAGCGAGGGTACGAGCTCCGTAGCCGCGGTCCTGCTACCTTGGGAGTCGACGCCCTTGACACGGCATGTGCAAAAAATTCAAATAAATTAATTTACAGTATGCAAATATGACAGTTTTAGCTTCAGAAAAAATGAACCGATTGCTTTATGACTGTGAATCGAATTTTCTGAGTTCTGGAATGATTTGCCTCCTCAAGCACATACGGAGCTCATGATCTGCCTCCTCAAGCACAGCAGGAGCTCCTCAAATTGGATAACAAAGCAAACTCTCCTTGAACCAGCACACAAGAATCTCTACTGCCCCTTCCCATATCACCTACCCTCATGTGCCCAACCCAGGTAGCACAAAAAAAAAGACCTGGTTACTTTTTTGCTGTGGATAGATTTTTTACATTTTATTTTACGACGTTTAGATTGCTGAACAGAAAGAAAAACTGAACAAACCTGCACAAGCAAACAGCAGCTAGCATAGTTATTTCGTCAACTCACAGCAATATGACTGTGGGGCTCAGCAAATGAGTTGTATCCCAGTGCCTACAAAGATTGTTCTCAAAGAACAAATTTAGACTGTTCCTAAATCACCAAAAAATAATTCTAAGCTGGACACGAAAGGAAAGCTCCAATGCATTCTTCCATTAACAATGTCAAAGGAAAAAATATTTGCTAAACTTCACATTAGTGTTTTCTCCATTGCATTATTTTATCAAGCTAGATTCAGTACCATTTGCACCATCACATGAAGATCACTGACCATAGAGCATTCACATTCAAGTTAGTAAGCAAAACTGGAGGGCAAATTCACTTGCCCATGATGATTTTTGAGCCCGTTATCCTCCGTCCTGCAATTCCCATCTAGCAGTAGCGGACTTGAGTGCACCTGGGAAAAAGAAAAATCAAGGATAGTCATGCTGGAGCCCCAAAAAGTGGTGGCATTTCAAATGACAGAACAAGTGTCAGTAGACCCATGAGTCAGTTATTAAATTCCAAAAATAAGTAGACAAATAAATGAGTAAAACAGTTATGGTACATATACAAATTGGAAGTCTAATCTGTTATTTGAGTAGTGTATTATAATTGGAGTGCAGTGAAGCTCATCCAATTTATGTGAGTTATCTCTAGCCGTAAATCTCGAATGAACAAGGTCAGGGTTTGCGATTCCAATCCCAGATACTGAGCTCGGACCCATTCAGATTCAACCAAAGATTGTGTTGAGGAGAGGAAGCATCGTGAGTTTTTTTAGGCAGCATCGTAAGTGAAGAAGTAAATCTCGTCTGATTCCACAAAGAAGTAAGCAATCCATCAGTGGATCTGCACGACAGAGAGAAATCAGCACCACTCCACCACATGACTGAAGGGGACAGTTGATGGCCATATAAAAAAACTATCATGAATCTATGAAAGCTAATTTCTCCTAAATTTTAGTGACTCCATAACCTGATCAGATCAATCAATCACCTGAAAATTTCTGTGTACTACCTATCCAGTTCATAGCAAAATGAATATTCAGATATGCAAGACAAAAACGAATTGAACAATCCAAGTTCAATTCAGCCTCTAGATTGGATATATAGAAATTCTCATCTTTCCGAGATCACATAGAACAATCCAGGTTCAGCATCTTTTCCAAGACTCTAGTCTCCAGATTGGATCATTTATAGATTTATGTAAACATGCCTTTTACCTGCTGTCTCCAGGCTAAATTTATATAATCAGTGCCCAAGTCGGAGAAAGTAAACGGGCCTTTACCTGCTGTACACATGTGTGTGAACCTGCACACATCAAAGCAGCACCAAATCAGGACCTGGAAAGCCCCACGCAACATATTCATTAATTTCTTGTGGTAAATAGGATAGTAACTCAAAGAGAATTTGTTTGATGCTTGACCTATTTTAGCAATACCATAGTACGTGGAGAATTACAGTGAAATGCAACTTTGGAGCCTATCCTATACCCACGATACAAAGTAAATAGCAAATCGAAGGATGCCATAGTATGCTTTTGGCTTCTATGTTTTTTGTGAAACAATAGATTTGTAAAGAGTGGGAAATCATGGTTCGCCAAACCAATCGAATCAACATCACAAAGTACAGTAGACTGCAATGAGAAGAAACCAAATCGTGGGAAAATAATTGGGGTGGATCATTGCTGGAAGTCGGCTTCCAAGGACTCACCTGGGCATTAGGATCTGACGATTAGAGGGGTATGCCCAAGGGCTGATCGTAGCAGCAACCGGCGGTGGGCTGAGGGAGAGCGCAGTCGCGACATCCTCGCAGCAGTCCCGGTCACGATCGGGGGACTCGGACCCTGGCAGGCCGAGATTGAGGGTGAGGTGGGGGACCGGCCAGGACGAGGAGGAAGAAGAGATCGGGATCACCTCTGAGAATTTAGCGCTGATCTGTTGCCGCAGCCTCCGTGCACTTCGTCCAAACCCTTGGTGCGGGCCTCCTGCGGGTGGAGGCACTGCCGTCGTCTCCTGACTCCTCCTGCTTCCACCCCGGCCTTCTTGCGCCGCCACTGTTTACATGCCGCTGGAGGACGCCGCGGTGTGAACGGCAGTTGACGTGGGGGTATAGTTGGTTCCGTGAGGGGTGTAGTGGTTCCGTGATTTGGGGCGTAGAGATATCTCAGGTGAGATGAGTTTGAAATTTGAACTCGTGGACGTTGGGGTGTAAGGGCCAGGCTTCTTACACCTTGAAAAGAATTGCATTATAGTAGAGATGGTTTATCTCTTTTCTCGATATTTCACCTAGAAATTGAATTCGAAATTAAAGTAGGATTAAAGTTATGCCCTATATTGGAATTGATTTAAAATTGCTTTCTTCTGTACAATGTACACGCATTGAAGAGGGCCAAATTTTGCTAGGTATTTAGGTATTGTATATCATATTATTGAACGTGTAATTCAAGCATCTTCTCAATTTGAAAACTTCCCTTCATATTACTATTAATTTTAGACTAAGGTTTAGTTTCCTCTACTAAATTTTGGCCCTAGTCTTGGCCAATTTCTGTGTCCGCTTCTGGTCTCACCGGTGCTCCGTCTAAATCAAGTTTTTAAAAAATGAGTCTCAACGTCCAGCCGTGGATTTGGCGTGCTGATGTGACTGCTGGGGTTTTAGCCCATGCCTAGTGTTCACCTTCTTCATCTATGGACACATCGGACTAGATTGCAAGATGTTGAGAATGGATGGAATTGTCTCATCTTTATCTTTAGGATAGGACATCCTTGTTTCATATTATGTATTCCGTATGTGTTTAGTAGCAGGGACAAATTCCTTATTCGTTCTTTGTTTGGTTTTAGGGTCTTAGAGCGTCTCCAACAACTTGGTAAAAATCATCTGCTAAATCTAGCAAGTTGCTATTTCATTTGGCAAGTCAAAAAAAAACCTCTCTCCAACAAGTTGCTATTATCACTTGATAAAAATAGAGGATGATAGATGGGACCTGTCTGTCATTGCCGTATCCAAAATTCAGATGAGGATATGCACTTTTCAGAAGGGACCTCAAACTTTCTCAGAATTAACGGAGGCCGGACCTGTGACTTCAATGAGTCATGGCACTTTACAAGATAACCCAGCAAGAGTAATCAATTTACGCGAGGGGTCCCTATCCTCAAGACGGGATCGAAGCCGGTGTATTTACGCGAGGGCCAAGAACGGCTGCATTCTGGGTCCGACCACTAGAATTAGCAAGACATCGGAACTTTCTCAACAAAGGTGACCCATCATCATTTGTTTAAACCCGTCTTTCCTAGCCCCACTTCTTTCCTCATCACGGACTCCTATGGCTGATTTGTTTTAGAAATCAGTCCATGCAGGGTGTTTTTTTTTTTTTTTTTTTTTTGGTAATCTCCACGCAGGAAGCATTGATTGAATGCAGTGAAATGAACATGCAAAGACCACATGCAACAACAGAGGTATAATATTTGCTAATGAGGTTTACCCAAGCCTTCGTCCTAGGGACATGACTACAACACTTCTTTTTAAGACTAGCATCACCAGGTGGAGTTCTAACGTAACCAAACCTTATAGAGCCCTAATGTAACAAAATATGTACATTAATATTTGACAAATATCTAACAATTTTGATTTCTTACAAAATGCCTTTGATCTCAAACTTTGTGGCATCGTGCATTTATATAGATACACTATAGGTTATAGTTTTATTTTCTTTAAACTCCTATTTTTTTCAAGTAAACTTCTAAATATGTTTTTAGAGTTTTTTTATGATCCACTTCAAATGTGGTTTATAACAAATATTTTTCTCATATCTATTATTTGCATATTGGATCTCCCATGGGTATGCAAGGAGGTAGTAATACTAGTGTGATGTTGGTGCCCGTGCTCTCAGTGGTTCATATCCAAGACGTGCCACATGCATTTTTTTGAGAAATGTTATTAGGCATATAGCTAGAAACCAAGTCATACTCCTGCTGCAATTAAAAGTACATACAAATTGCTAAATTTTGAACAGTGGTGCAGCCTAAACCTATGTATTAAGCCCTTAATTTATACTACAATGTATCTTTATGACAATTAAAATGATAATGTCAGAGGAGTAGTCTTTTTGGATAAATACACCCATAATCCACTCATCTGATCAAATCATTCGCAAACAAATTGCAGATTGGAACTCAAAAGTTTTGGCTCCACACAATAGAAAGCATCGCCAAATAAAAAGTAAAGACTTATTACAGACTGACAGAACGAGAAGCAAAGACTGAGAAGCTTATTACAAACCTGGGAGATGCCTTACCCATAGAGGACATCAGGCCAATCCATTCCGACCAGAGACTAAGAATACCCGAAGCGAGCACTCTCTTGTCTTCTGTTCCAGGCACAAATTTTATTTATAGATCTACACCAGTAACACCAGGCACAAACGACATGACAGAGGAATTAAAATCACCAACAGTGTTTGCCATTCAGAACACGCAAGCACTTCCCTTGCTGATGGGCGGATGCCCTGTGCTTCCTTGGTCGCTAGCTTAAAGCTCAATACATGTACACTAACTGCTGAACTGAACCACCAAAGGTCCGAAGCAGAACAAAGCCAGCAGCAACATGAGGAAATGAAGTGAATGAGGCGTGTAGGACCCATGGTTGTGTTCTGGTCGGTCCAATAAACAAGACGCAGCATAAAAAAACATACCTTGTATGTGAATTCCTGAAATAGCTAGGATTGAAGCCCTCAGCCAGCGAATGCATTCCCTTCTCTGGTTACAATTCTTTGACAAAAGTCTCCCTCAGTTGCACAAAAAAGAACCTTCCTAATGTGGCTAATCCTCATTAGCTCTTCCTTGCATTTGCTTCATCTTCGTGCCTAAGGATCTTTATAAGCTCATCTGCAACACCATCCAGATATAATTCATCAAGAGCCGTAAGGTACTCAATGCCATGAGGGAGCCGCTTTAGTTGTGGGCACCCCGCAAACCGTAGCTTAACAAGACTTCCCAGTGCATCTTCTTCTATTTCTACTTGGTTGAGCTGTGGAGCACGTTTTATCTGCAGTTCTGTCAGCCTAGGAAATGACTGCGCAGAGAAGCATAGTGTCTTCCCATCATAAGCATTAGAAAGGTCAAGTAAGCATAAATTACGCAAAACCATGAGGCTAGGAAATGAGTGCTCATCAAGTTTGGAGAACATCAGGCATAGATGAGTGAGACAGTTAAGGTGCAGCCAGGAAGAGAGAATCTGAGGCATATGTTTCTTTTCCAGCTGGCCATTCAGTCCGAGTTTAGAAAGAGTTTCTGGTAAACTAAGTTGTTCCAAGGGCAACACCTCATTTTCGTTTGACATAGTAATTGACAAACTGACAAGATTGCTCAGGTTACGGATAGCGCTGCACAAGATTAACCAGTGCTCACTTGTCACATCCTCAACTGAAAATGTTCGTAAATGCGTCAAAGCTGCAACATCACATAGTGTCTCTGAGCAAGCTTTAACCTCTTGCAAAGCATGCAGTCCTGTCAGGTTCTTTATTATGCCCCTAGGCACCTTTACTCCACGATGATAACCCCTGAAAGGTCCTTCACTGATCACTACAGATGCATATAGGTATCTAAGCTTCTTCAATTTTCCTACATCCTTTGGTAAAGATGGGAGACAAGTGCCTGATGCATCCAATACTTCTAAGTTCTGCAATCTTCCAATGGCCTCTGGTAGAATCTCAATTTGAGTATTTCGAAGACCCAAGAAACGCAGATTAAACAAGCTAAAGACCACACTAGGAAGCATCTTGATATTACTATCTTGCAGATCAAATGTCGACAGCAATGTTGAGGATGCAAAGATAGGTCTGAACAAATCTATATCAACAGAACTCGTAAAAACATAGATTGCACGTAGATGCATCGCACCAGATTGATCCAGTGGTACAATATTGGTGCTATTTATTGACAGTCTGCGTGTTTCATGTACCAAAGATGTCCCATGGCCCTCGTAAACTGTACCAAAGCATTCTTTTGGTGCTTTGTCAAGGGCAAAATGATGGAAGACATCATGCATTCAGCAACACTTCAGTCTTCCTGACTCATTCTTCTCAACGACCTGTAGCAGGCTTCGGTTTACAAGATCAATCAAGTATCCCTCTGCCACTTGTTCTAGTGTTTTGTTCTCCTTTTCCTTGATGAATCCAGAAGTAATCCAGTGCCTAATTAACCTTCTCCTCATCAATTTGTAATCCTCTGGAAATATTGCACAATGTAAAAAGCAATTCTTTAGTTCATATGGAAGGTCCTCCAAGCTGAGTTTTAAAATACCACTGACACCTTGGATCACATTATTAGTGGACTGCAATTCTAATTCCTTGTACACACTATCCCATTCAGAGTATGTTGGTTGTTTGACCGACAATAGACGGCCTATGCACGCAATTGCAATAGGCAATCCTTCACACTTTTCTAAGAACTTTGCAGCCAAATCCTGCAACTCCGATGGGCACCATTTGTCATCACTATTCTGGAAAGCTACTTTGCAGAATAGCTTCCAAGACTCTTTATCTCCTAGTGGTTCCAGTTCAATTGTGCAATTACTAGTTGCCAATGATGCAACTTCAAGTTTTCTTGATGTGAGAACAAATCGCTTGGTACAATTAGTTGGAAAGACTTCCATCATATTAATCCATACAACCTTTTCCCAAACATCATCAAGGACCAAGATATAGCTTTTGCCTTCAAGATGTTTCCGGATGATGTCAACTAAGCTTCTAGTTTCCATGTTAGTAGAATCAATTAAAATGCCAAACTCTTTTACAATCCTCTTTAGCAAGTCCTCAACCTGGTAACTCTTTGACACAGTTACCCACGCTGCAACATCAAAATCAGGTTTCACAATCTTGTAGACATGGTCAACCAAAGTAGTTTTACCTACACCACCCATTCCCCAAACTGTGGCGATTTTGTTGTTCTTTTCTTCCAAATCATCTACTAGCCACTGCTTAAGCTTGGTTGCATTATATTCAATACCCACAACATCATCTTCCCTCGCAAAATACAAGTTTTGATTGCTGCGTCGTCTGGCTTGATGGTAACTGCTCTCAACGTGTCCCTGCATTCCTGGGATGACATAACGGGCCCTTCTTTTCTCAGCTTCTTGAAGCTCAGCATTGATAGCACGGAGCTTGTGAGCTAGACGATGCCAAACCTTGAGATGCTTGATCCTCTTCTTCATCTTGGCTGCAAATCCTCCATGTTTGTCGTCCTCAAGCTTGTACATGAACTCATCGACAATGTCCTCAATCTGGAAAGATAGTTCTCGGATCTTCTTGATGAAGATACCAGTGATCTCATCCCAGTCCTTGAACTTGTCAGACTCAAGCAGGTAAGCTTTCATGCTCTCCAGCTCCACCTCGGCTTTGCGGATCTCGTCGAAGAGACCCTTGAGAGCAGAAGCTTCCTTGCATAGCAAGGATCCAGCATAGGCTGCTGCCTCTATCGCCAAGGTTGCACCTAGCTTGCCAATCAGCACCCCCACAACAGCCTCTGCCATGATGGTTGTGTACGCTCAGAGACCTCCGAGTTACATGTGGACCTCAACAATCTGAACCCCAAATTTCACAAAATTAACTCGAGTTAGTTACCTTTCAGCTCCACAATCTGAACCCTTTTTTTCGAAAAACAAACAAACAGATTAAAACCTTGTACTGACGAAACTTGATAGTGTTACCTGAATACAAGAAGCTACAGAACAAGCATGCGTTGAAGTTGAGGATCAGGCCTTGTTTTAGTCATGGTTAGCATTGGGGAGTGGGACGAGTTGCACTGTCAGAGATGGAAGGGGGAAGTAATGCGGCTTCATGGAAGGAGACGTGAAAAAAACATCTATGTGCTTGTAGTATTAGGGGCTGATTGAAAGCTACATAATTATTAATCAGTCAGTGATGGGATGTTGTCTGGTTAAAAGCACCAATCACTGCATGGCCCATCACCTAATGCATCATCCACTAAGTGAGGGCTGTCTATCACGCAACATTAGGCTGACTTAGTCATTAGAACTTACTACTTAGACCTGTACAGCAGTCCACCAAATTGTGCAACGTTCTCACAGGAACCCGCTAGCTCATCATTAGATCTCCCCAAAGCATTCAACACAAGGCCAGAAAGCAGCACCGAACTGTGCCACCAAAGCAGAGCAAGCATTTCGTTAAAAAAAGCAGAGCAAGCATTTCATTAAAAAAAAAGCAGAGCAAGCAAGGCATCAACAACCTGAAGAAAATAAAACTGACCATAAATTTATGAAACTACTATAATAACGTGTCATTACTGCCCAGAAAGATGTATAAAAAGTGTACCTTATTGAGCTTGTGCTAGGAAGGTTAGGCAGAAAGAGAAAGGGCATTTTATTTTTTCAGGAATCTGGAGGAGCTTTCACCTCTACAGTTGATTTTATTTAAAGAAGTAAAATGTAGCTACAAAACAGGTAATGCAAAGGCTTGATAGAAACAAACAAGACTTTTTTTTTTTTAACTGTAGAAACAAAGAAAGAGACAAAAAATCATCTGAAGAACAGCTTCTATGATATTGAGAGAATCCATTGATCAAACTGTTGACTCAGTCTGTTTTCGACCCTCAATGCCAGCAACTGTGATTCTTTCAAGAAGACCGCTTGACTAACCGAAAGCTCCGGACGCATCATTGAAGATAAAGGCATTTCTCGTAGTTCAGATAGACCAGCAGACGAGAATTATAGCTTCTATGAAGAACTGAGTATCCTTGAGGAAGACCATTGCCTCTGGAAAATTTATATTTGAAGGAATGTCAATACCAATGAATTGCCAGCATTGATTTGCATATTCACACTGCAAGAAAAGGTGTTGTGCTGATTCTTCTGTGCCCATGTCACATATGACACAATTGTAGGATGACACTGACATGGACATGTTCTTCTTTTGAGAATATTTCTTGTGCTTAATCTGTCTTTGAGCAGCAGCCAAAAGAACACCAAATGCTTTGGCTGGCAGAAGCATTTCCAAATCCACTGGATTGATGGATGATGTTGGGAGTGTCCAATTATTATTATTATTTTATATATATGCCCTTGAAGATGAGAAGTTGTTCCCCCCAAGTATATTTCCAAATGTCTGTGCCTTCATTTTGTTCTTTGGGTAAGGACTTGTACCTGGTCATATGCTATTGTGAAATTGGGATTTGTAACAGAATTGGTCATATCTCCTTGTTCCCATGCAGTCCTTACAGAAATCATTTTATCCTTGGCAAAAGAAGCAAGTTATGGATAATCTATTTGCAAATGCTGCCGTCCCCCAGTTATCTTGCCAGCAGAAAACATGTCTCTCCACTATTGATCTGAACTGTTGCCATTTGCTTGAAAGTCTGGAGATGCTTTAAAATTTCTCTCCACCAAACCAAAAGGACCATTTCCTTGTTTGACCTAGCAATTTCCCATTTGAGTAGTATTTCCCCCAGATCATTTGAATCCATGGAAATCTCTGCTTTATTGTAGAATTTGTGCAAGTTTTTCAGATCATTTGAGTAGTACCTTGTTCTGTCTCTCCACATTGATTACTCCCATTTCACCTTCCTCCTTTGTATTGAGAAAGGACATCTTGCTTCATTTATCAGATCAAACTGAAGGACTTGCAGGATAGGAGACGACCAACTGCCCTGTCTCTGTGACACCATATACCAAGTTCAGAGAAATCAAAGATACAAGCCATATACCACATTCAGAAAAACCAAAAATATAAAACATTAAATTCCAGCAAAACGAAAATTAAAGGCTCTGGGATTACAGACCTGGGAGATGCCAAAAGGACCAAATGCCGCATCCCACCAACTCCCAAGCGTCCTCGACTCCTCGCGCATCAGCACCTCCGGGTTGGACACGGACGAACGCGCATTTAGTCCACATCGGCCAAGCTGAACACGTAGAACCATTATCAAAAGCTGTCTCGATAAACTAATGGCTGAATCGCTGATGAGGAAGTGCCGCACACCACCTGTTCGTCGGAGAGCCTCTGAAGCGCCGGCTCGAGCGCACCAGCGGAATCGACGAGGCGGCAGTGGCTGTAGTCGCGCATCACCCAGGCTATGTGGTCTGTGGACTGGGGTTGGGGCTAGCTGGTAGGGCGGCCTTGGTGGTGCGAGGCCAGGGTTGGGATGAGTAGGAGTGGGAGTGGGAAAGAGGGAGGTGGATGGGGGTGGAGAGAGGCGGCGGCGGCGGCGGCCATGGGAGCCAGCCAGAGCAGCAATGGAAGGGAGGAAGTAATTTATTTTTTATTTTCTTTTTTTTTTCAGAATCACGAAGATTATTAAGACGAACTGGAATTTTGACAACCACATCACTATATTTACGATGCATCTAAAAATAAAGAATAAAAAATAAGCTAATTTTTGACAGTCCACTTATGGCGACTGTGGAACCCAAACAACCAAAGGGCAATCCACGCCGACCAATGCTTCCAGTCATGCTAGCTCTTCGGAACCTTCTAAATGCTTTGCTTTAGTACAGCATCTTTGCTTTGTTTCCAGTTCCATATAGAAAAGAAGCCATATATATACTCTCGTTATTACCGATTGAAAAGAACATAACAATTGCCAAATTCTGTACAGGGCACAACCTAAAGATACTAATTTGGCTAATATATCTTTTAAAACAACTAATGTTGTAATGCCATAGGAGTAACCATTTAGGCTAATCACACCCATTATATTCCACTGATTCAATCACATAATTCATAACCATACTGAGATTGAAACTTATGGTTTTGGTCCCACACCCAACAGAACGAGAAGTAAAGCATCTGACAAGCTTATTACAAACCTGGGTGATGCCTCACCCACAAAGGACATGAATCCAATATCTTATGACCAGAGACTAAACAAGAACGACATGAAGTAGCAAATAAAATCACAACACTGTTTGTACTTAATTCGCAAACCAATTTATAAATTCGAACTGTATTACGCAATCTGCACCCATACAGAATTCAGGCACTTCCCTTGCTGATGGGTAGATGTCCTGTGCTTCCTCGATTGCTAGTTCAATACATGTCCACCAACCGCTGAACTGAACCACCAAAAGTCCAAAGCGGACCAACAAAGGCAGCAGAAACCTGATGAAATTGATATCAACGAGAAATTTAATTAGGTATGGCAGTGTGTCTGGCCCGTCCAACAACAAAGAAGCAGCATAAACCCATACCTTGTACGTGAACTCCTGATATACAGCTAGGATTCAAGCCTTCAGCCAGCGAATGCATTCCCTACTCTGGTTACAATTCTTTGCCAAAAGTTTTCCACAGTTGATTTAAAATCAACCATGTGGCTAATCTTCAATAGCTCTTTCTTGCATTCATTTGCTTCACCTTCCTGTCTAAGGATCTTTATAAGCTCATCTGCAGCATCTACCAAATATAATTCATCAAGCGTCATAAGGTACTCAATGCCACGAGGGAGCCGCTTCAGTTCTCGACACTCTGCAAACTTTAGCTTAACAAGGCTTCTCAGTGCATCTTCTTCTATTTCTACTTGGCTGAGTTGCGGAGCATCCGATATATATAGTTCTCTCAGTCTTGGAAATGACTGCACAGAGAAGCATAATGTATTCCCATCATAAAGGTCAAGGAAGCATAAATTAGGCAACACCATGAGGCTAGGAAATGAGTTCTCATCAAATTTGGAGAACATCAGGCATAGACTAGTGAGATAGTTAAGATGCAACCAGGAAGAGAGAATCTGAGGCATCCGTTTCTTTTCCAGCTGTCCAACCAGTTCGAGTCTACAAAGAGTTTCTGGTAAACTGAGTTGTTCCAATGGCAACACTTCATTTTCATTTGACATTGTAATTCACAAATGTACAAGATTGCTCATCTTCCGGACAGCACTACACAAGATTAATGACTGCTCATGTTATGGACGTCGTTGGGGCTGCATGGGTGAGAGAGGCGACGAGGAAATGGCGGCTGAAGGCGTGAACAATACCTGTGCTACAGTACCCACGGGTACTGTTCACAGGGAGGCAGCTGAGAGAGAGAGAGAGAGAGAGAGAGGAGGCTAGGGTTTGGGTGCTAGGAACGCCGGCCGTAGGCTCTGCCCATGGCCGGCAAGAGAGAAGAGATTTCCTTCTAATCTCTTGCTTGATTCTAGATTGATACATCTCCTCTCATTATATTGAGAGGTCTTACTTGACTCCTAAGCAAACGACTAATTAACTCTAATGGACTAAGGCCCAATAGGCCCTTGACTCCTCTAACACTACACCTCACCAGGGACATGCAGCTCGTCCTCGAGCTGCAACTTAACGATAATGACTCCGCTAGACACAAACCTAACACCTAAAAAC
This sequence comes from Themeda triandra, assembly GCA_018135685.1. NCBI lineage: Eukaryota > Viridiplantae > Streptophyta > Magnoliopsida > Poales > Poaceae > Themeda > Themeda triandra. The sequence goes on from JAENPR010000629.1 coordinate 212,821, forward strand.
AAGCCTTTTACATCTCGGCTTATTTTATTGACCTGAAATAGACTGCGACTCTTTATTTTTGACTCGTCAAGATACGGCGGACACCCTCCGCATGATGGACCTGCACTCCGCCTGGCTGCTGGTTCCTCGGCGATTCCAAGCGCTCCACGGCTCCTCCTACGCCACCACCAACTCCAGCGCCTCCCTTCCGTCGCCTCACACCGGCCGAGCAATTGGAGCGCCGTCGCCAAGGGCTATGCTACAATTGTGACGAGCCCTACGTCCACGGCCACTAGTGTCAGCGGCTGTTCTACTTGGAGTTAGCCGACTTCATCGACGACGATGTGCCAGCTGCGGTGGCGACCGTTGCTGCATTCCAGAAGGATACCGATGCTGGCTGACGACACCTCTACCGAAGTTTTAGCTCGAGGACGAGCTGTTTCTCCAGGCGGGAAGAGATGTTATGACCAGAATCTCCTATGCCAGACGACCGCCTATTAGTGGCTAGGGGCTGCCGGTGGTCACAGGGGCTAAAAGCCCGTAGTTATCTTATTTAGATGAGATTTTCCTATTATTAGAAAGTTATTTCCTATTATTAGAGAGAGAGCTATAAATACTTGTAAAGACTCTTGGTTGAGATTAAGCAGAAACAAATCAATTGTTTCCGGCTTCCCTTGGGAGCCGGGAGTTCCAGCCCTAGCCGCCTCTACTCGCCTCACGCACGCAGCCACGGCACCTCATCGCCGTACTTCCTCCAATCTCTCATAGCTACAATCTGCGATCATCCGAGGCAGAGCCCCGGTACATATCAGCTCACTTGTCACATCGTCAGCTGCAATGTTCGTAAATCCATCAAAGCTGCAAGATCACGTAGCGTCTCTGAGCTAACACTATGCAGAGCATGCAGTCCTATCAGGTTCTTTATTACTCCCCTACGCACCTTTACTCCACAAGAACGCTGAAATTATTATGCCCCTACGCACCTTTACTCCACAAGAACGCTGAAAAGATCCTTCATTGGCCCATACAGATGCATATACTCCCTCCGTACTCAAATTAGCTGATGTTCTGGGCTACCCTTGCGATTTCGCAAAGTAGCTGACGTTCTGGGCTACCCTTGCGATTTCGCAAAGGCTGTTGTCGCAGCTGCATGGCGCTGCACTTTGACCCATTTGCCCCTGACGCTTGGATGCCCACGCCCGCTGCCCCCTCCGCTCGACAAAGAAATTAATTACAGCATGCGCATGCAAAACAAGCCCACCGCAAAAATATGTGGCTGCGGGGAATTGAAACTAGCTCGCCAGCGCCACATCTCAAGACACCAACCATCTGAGCTAACAAGTTTTCTCATGCAGAGAGCAATCGCAACCGTATTTATTAGGGGCAGGGATGGAAAACTAACCCCTACTTAATCACTCCTTGGTTATCGCAATCCTGTCTTAAACATCAGCTAATTTGAGTACGGAGGGAGTAGGTACCTAAGCTTCTTCAGTTTTGCTACCTCCTTTGGTAAAGATAGTAGACAAGTCTTTGCTGCATCGAGTACTTCTAAGATTTGCAATCTTTCGATGGTTTCTGGGAGAATCTTAATTTGAGTATTTCGAATACCCAAGAAACGTAGATTAAACAAGCTGAAGACCTCATTAGGGAGCATCTTGATTTTAGTACCTTGTAGATCCAATATTGACAGCAATGTTGAGGATGTAAGGATAGACCTCAGCAATTCAATGTCGACAGTACCTGTAGAAACATAGATTGCACGGAGTGTGTCGCACCAGATTGATTCAATGGTACGATATTGGTGTTGTTAATTGACAGTCTACGTGCTCCATGTATCGTGAATGTCCCATGGCCTTCGTAAACTTTACCAAAGTATTCTTTTGCTGCTTTGTCAAGGGCAAGATGGCGGATAACATCATGCATTCGGCAACATTTCACTCGTCCAGATGTATTTTCCCTCACAACTTGCAGTAGGCTTCGGTTTACAAGATCATTCAAGTACCCCTTGGCCACTTGTTCTAGTGTTTTGTTCTCCTTTTCCTTGATGAATCCAGAAGTAATCCAGTGCCTAATTAACCTTCGCCTCTTCAGTTCATAATCCTCTGGAAATGTTGCACAATGTAAGAAGCAATTCTTTAGTTGATATGGAAGGTCCTCCAAGCTAAGTTTTAGAATACTATCGACACCTTGGATCACATTGT